>VXBB01025233.1:586231-679505 GCA_013399915.1 Illadopsis cleaveri | reverse complement strand
GAGTGGAATACCATGCCTACATGAACAGGGTGAGAGAGTTGTGGGTGTTCAGCCTTGGGAAAAGACGGCTCCAGGGAGACCTTAGAGCATCTTACTTAAAGGGGGCCTTACAAGAGAGCTGGAGAGGAACTGTGTTCAAGCGCATGCAGTGATAGGTGAAGGGGGAATGGCTTTAAAGAAAATAGGTTTAGATTAGACATTAGGAACAAACTTTGTACTGTGAGGGTGATGAAACACTGAACAGGTTGCCTAGAGGAGCTGGAATTGTTCAAGGCCAGGTTGCATAGGGCTCTGAGCAACCTGGTCTGGTGGAAGGTTGCCCATGCCTGGGACCTGGAACTAGATGATCCTTAAGGTCCCTTCTAATCCAAAACATTCTATGTTTCTATGATTGTATGCCAGGCAAAAGCATGGAGTGAGAGAAAAATGTAATTTCAGAGGCAAGAAGGTCACCATCAGTCTAAATGTAATAACACGTTTAATTTTCTAGGAATGTTAATCAGAAAGCATGCAAGATATATCTTATCAAAATCAAACAGTAAGTCAGCAACCAAAATTATTTAAAAACTATCTCTACTGCAACTAGAATGACAATCTATTATCTTTGTGCTTTCTTGCACGTCATTCTTATTCCTTTTTGTTTGATTTTTGATTACACATTCCTGTTGTTATTAAAAACATAAGTATGCCCCACATTTTTAAGCCTGGGACTACAAAATGTACTTAAGTAGCTGTTTATACATCACAGTCCATCACCAGCCAGCTGTAGTGTAACTAGGGTTTTGCTCAAATCCTCAGTCCATCTTCTGAACTGCACTTAAACTCATCTTGTGCAGTAAAAACAGGTTGTTATGCCCTACTGAATAGGCCCTGGAACCCAGCACACATTTAGTCAGTCTATATTTGTGCTTGAACTCACATCAGCAGAAACAATGAGTACAAAAGGCCATACATTATGGGCAAAAAAATCCACAAATAGTACAGGCACCTAAAAAAGTCACATGAAAACTGAACTCACTGAACATGAGTTACAAAAAGGATAAAATTCTAGTACTTATGTGTCTGCTACTTTTAAATCCTTGCTGATACATGCAAGTCCCATTCCTCCACTCTTTCCATAAGAACGGAAGCTACATCAAAGAAAAGGTTAATTATCTCACCTATTCCGTCTTTGGTTGCTGGAAATTCAAGGAATTGAAATTCTTCCAAAAGGGAGTAAGGACTCGTAAACACTACCTGTGTTACAGTTGAACTTTGAAAGCGAACGTTGACAGCCTTATCAGAGTTTCAGGTGATATCAGACAACCCATAAACACATTGCATAAAATCATTACAAAGAATTTTATCTTGAAGGCGGAAGACAAATGCGAAAGTGTCACCTTAACTGTGCTGCAGAGCTGCCAAAAGGAAATATTACTACTAAACTGACATATCAAAAAAGACTCCCAATAAGGGCTTGAGTGCACTTGTACTTCCCTGCCCACCCTTGACACTGCCAACTTGCCAGTGCCATCCATGCAGAACCCAGAGCAACACGCCATACCTGACATGACACATACTTCAGCCAGAGATTTAGGACACCCCCCTCCCAGACAACCAATAATCTACCTCTGGAAAAGTTTCTTCCTAGCTTCATCAAAATGCACATGTTTTTTGATCCAAGCCCAAGAACTTTGCTCCCTCAGATGTTGTATCTTAGCAAGAATGCCATTCTGAATGCCAATGAACTGTACATCAAGAGCATACCTCATCCTAGATTTCTGTGAAATTTGCATTTACTTGGGATCTGAAGTCTACTTTTTCTTGTGTTTTGGAACACAAGACAATAACCTTTTCATTTTTTAAGTTCAGTACTTTGGTAGCACCCCAATGTTCATGAATCGTTTCTATGTTACAGCTAAAAGAAAAGTCACATGCCTTCTGCAGGAATTTCTTAGCACTCTTCACCCTATGTGACAGGTCAATCAATCACAATGGTCTCTCTTGGCTGTAAAAAGTATAAATAGCTTTAATAGGAGAAGTTAATCTAAGCAGCAAAAAAAGAATGCAAGCGCTTTTACATCACAATTCTCCACTTACCTACACAGACAGACCATTAAGTTTTGGGTTACTACCACAGATCATGTTCTCCAACCTAACATCCTTGTCATGGCTGTAAAACAGCTGACATAATTTACTGCACAGATTTTCAACTACAGGTCATTTTTTGTTGTCAAAATGCTAACAGAGTTCTTCACAGAGGAAAGAGGATAGGATTTTACTTGCAGCTAGGGGGTTTTCAGGAAAGTCAGTTCATTAGTAGACCACAGTGTCTTGTCTCCTCTGATTTAGAGCTATACTGTCAGGGGCTACTGCACAGTTGGACTGTGGCATCTGTTTAAGAAAAAGAAATACGTAACCTGCGTATCAGCTCCTGTGTTTTGTGCACGCTGCTTCACCATGAAAAAATTATCTATGGGTATATGCATTAAATATGCAGACACAGACAGCACTATATGTGAGATGTAAACAGGTCTTGCATGCTGATCCAGGTACCGATGAGTTCTGCATAGCCGAGATCTTTCACACCACAAAATCTGCAGCACTGCCTATAAATACGCGCAGTGCTTGTTTTTGAAAAACAAAATACCCCTCTAGTCACTAGCTCACTTACAAGAACAAATCATCATATGACTGGAAAAGGCGGAAAAAAATAGCTGTGCTTTGGACTGTTCTTTTCAGCATAGACAGCCAGGAGCTGCATTGACTGGGGTCACTGCTGGAATGACGTGTGGCTGTGGCTGATGTCCCATGGAGAAGACGGTAGCAGTGAATGTGTTTGGCAGTGGAAGGAACTGGAAAGTAGATTATGCCCACGAAATTGGAAAGCACTGTGAATATTCCTAGGGCAGAGAGGTTCCCGAGTGCGCGTTGGGGAAAGACGGGCGGCATCAGCACGGGAGAGGTACAAGGGAAGAGAGAAAGGGACGGAGCTACGCCTCACTTTGTTAAACAGGTGGCCAGCTACTCTTAGGGCTTTTGTCAAAACTACGTGCTAATTCACTTTATTTAGAGAAAGACGGGAGAAGAATCTCTTTCCCTCCGCCCCGGTTTCAGAATTATTGCATCTCCTGGGGGGAAGGGTTAGACTGAGACATTTGGTTTGGAAATGACTCACTCGGCAGCGCTATGGAGCCGGAGGGTCTATTTTTAATATTTTTAAATGGAGAACTTACCCCGGTCTCATGCCTGCGCTGCGCTCCAGAGGCACGGCGGAGCGCGGGGAGCCGGCCCAGCGCGCTCCCGTCCGCAGCCGGCTCCGCCTGGGGGTACCCCTCCCGTCCGAGTCAGGAAGTTTAAATTCCTCTGACCTTAAGCGAAAGAAAGGGAATGGAAAGGATGGAGGAGCTCGGGAGGCCCTTACCGGGGAAGGACAGGCGGCCCGGGTCTCGCCGGCTCGGCCGGGAGATGCTGGACCTCCGCCGGCTCCTCGCTGGCCCGGCTCGGGGCGCACCCAGCCAAAGAAACGGGTGGTGTAGCACGGGGAAAGGGATGTGCCGTTTAAAGTGAGGGTTTATTTTATTTTGATCTCATGGTTCAAGGTTCCCCTGGCAGCCGCAGCGCCGTGCAGTTTGCTGTGTTCTGCTGTCACAGCCTGCAGCAGGTATCAGACAGGAAACTGCTGAAAAAAACCACTTGTAATTCGGGGTCCTTAAAGTGATTAAAATCCGCAATTAGGTGCAATCAGGGAGCAATCGCATGGAACATGTAAGTCAAATAGTTGCTCTGACTTTTAGAGAGCTACTCATTAATTGAAAACACTTGAGACTTTTAAGTGCTTAAAGGAGACAGACCAAATTGGTAAACTAGTGTAATTTTCTCGAACTGTTGAAGAGCTTTTTGTGAATTATGCACCATATGGGTGAAGCTTGGTGACCTGATGCACTCCTTCTTAAGAGAATTCAAATCATAACTTTACAACTGAGTTGTATTTGGTCTCAGAATGAAAAAAAGCTGATGCTACTCTGAAACCAGTATGTTAATCCATTCGTTCGTGCTGGGATCCTTTAACACTTTTGTGTCAATATCCATAGCAAGTTTAGATTAGAACAGCTGTCTTGTGTGTTTGTAGGAGAGGTATTCTCATGTCTCTTTTTTTCTATACCTAGGTGTTTAAAACAAAGACTTACTGAGGTACTGTGAAACTTACCTGCTGTCCATTGCTTCTACTAGTTAGGGTTTACCATTATGAACACAAAATCATTACCTAGTGATTGCAGACAAGACCTTACTGCAAGCTGTATGAACACATACAAAAACGTATTTCCTGTCCCAGACTCGTGTTGTATGATGAGAGTTGATACCTACCCAGAATATAAAATCGGTTAATCTACTAATAATTAAAATTGCATCTTGTCATTCATTTTGCACCTGCTTTTCAAGCCAACAGTTACTTATTTTTCAGAGACACCATTGCTGAAGTGGAGTTTGAGTGGTGATCTCAGTCTGTGACTCATGGTATAGCTGGGAAGTGACCATCACTGTGGATAGGTCGACTGCAAAGCAGTGATCTGACTTACTGTACTTGAACTGTTCTTCATGGGCCAGCAAAAATCCTAAGGAATTTTCAGGTGAAGAATGGTGACCTGACATATTTGTTCAGGTGGCATGCTCCATTTAAGAGAAATTCCCAGGTTTTCAAAAAAAAGAAAAACAAAACACCATCCCACAAGCTGGCATCTTTCCCCAAATTTTAATTCACATGGTTATGAATCAAAATGTGACAATATATTTCAGGTGTGGGACAAATTCCTGCATAAGGTTTATGAAGGAAAAGCTGGTTGCCATACCCATGTGGTTCTAGCTTCAGAACTACCACTGAGGGACATGACTGCCACAACACAGACTTACTGTGACCATCCTGATGTATGGCTGGACTCTCACTTGTGGGAGAAGAGGAAGGAAAGAGCTGAAAAGACCCTTGCCACCACACCAGAAGGAAACAGGAGGTCCTCTCTAATTTCCTCATTAGGAAGAACTGAGGATTCTGTGGAAAGAAAATAGTCTTTGTCTCTGAGAATGAGGGCCCCTAGTTATGTCATGCAGGAGCACAGGTACTGGGAAGAGTTTAATATATGGCAAGGGCAGACAAGAAAGACAACTAGAAATATTAGCCCAGCAGAAAGAGATAAAAGACTTAGGTGGGATTCATTTTACCTAACTTTAGCTATCTGAGTCTATGCAAAACACCGAGCTTTCCAAGTTAGATAAGGTAAATCCTGCCCTACAGCTTGCCCAAGTAGAATAAGGTAGCAGTGGAAGGGATCTGAAGAGAACAGACTCGTGTTCAGGTTGACAGATGAGAAAAATTACATTGAATTTCTCCTTTTCCCCTTTTAGCTGTAGTTTGAGCAAGAAGAGAAGAACATGGTTTTAGAAGAAAGCTCCTTGCCTTACACAGACAAGTGATAATTCACAGGTGTCTGCTCTCTGCCCCAAAGACAACGTGTGGTGCAAATGCACTGCTGTGCGCTTTCTGTGAGAGAAACAGGCTCTTCTCTGGCCTTGTCCTACAGCATTGTCTCAGAGAACTGAAAAGCAGGCAAACTGACAACATCAACAACGTGGCCAGAGGTGAAAAATAGCTACAGCCTTAATTTTGGTTTTGTCACTCTGCCTTAACACCACACATCCTCTCTGTAGCATGCTCTATAGCGAGACTGAGCACACACATGTCCTGCTCTCACACAGCCTGCTGTTCAATAAGAGCCTAACCACAAGGGTTGTGACTAACAGATGTGACCTTTTATTGGTTTGCTTATAATGCACTTGATGATGGGATGAACCCACAATGTATTGCCTTTGCTTTGGCTGTGTGATCCAACAGGTCTTCAGCATCATATGCTTCCCAGAAACGAGTCCTGGGAAAGACCCACAGTGTAGTCTGTGAGGAGGGCAGTGAGAAGAGTCATCATTTCTGAAGAGCATTACCAATTATGGCACTAATATTTCAAATAGCTGAGGGTTGCAGCTAAAACAGGCTAAGAAGTCACCAACCTACATTTTATTTTTATCCTATCCACAAGCATCTCTTGCCCTTTCCATCTGCAAGGACAGCAGGTATTTACTGCATGTCTCCAATGTGTGGTGCGGAGGCGGGGCCAGCAAAAAAAAATTGACTTCAACTAAAGTGGATGATTTGGCAACAACTACATTTGAATTTGCCTTGCAGGTTCTAGCAAGAATATGGGGCAGAAAAATGGGGATAAGCTGGGAGCAGCAACCTCCTATGACATCTCAGACAGGGAGGACATGTCTTGTAGTCCTCAGTGACACTGGAAATTATTTAACAAAGCAATTCATCTTTCTCTTGGGACTGTAGTGAGAAAATTTCGTGTATCAGTGATCCCATGAAGCTTAAACAACTCTTTCAAAGAGAATAAAAAAATTATTTTTTCTTTACGTGTCATTTAATGTTCATATTTATGATTTCAAGTGTGGAGATGGAAGGGGAAGGGAAGGAGACGCCTCTAAGCTGTGGGGTTGAGGTTACACTATTCTGTTTATTTTACAAGTCAAAGCTCTGGCACAAATGATATTCAGGAAACAAAATGTAGTTCCAGAGGGAAACATGCAGCTATACTACTACATCTGTCAAAAAATAATTCAAGTCACAGTTATTCATCAAGAAGACGAATTCTCAGAAGCTGCAACGCTGAGAGAGACCTAAAATAGCAGGAGAGCAGACAGTAAATTAGACAGGCCCATAATTTGAGATGATGGGAGGGGAAAAAAAACCAGAAACAAGAAAACAATGGGATAGTAGAGTTCATAAACAGAAACTGTAACAAAAGCCTCTGTTACTGGTAACGTAGTGGAAGCTCTTTGGAACACTGCATTCAGTCCTGACTATCTTCTCATAAAAAAGACATCAGTAAACAAAAATGACTTATTTTTTTAAAAAAGCAGAAGTGATGAGGATTGATTTAGAGACCCTATCATGTGAATTGAAAGAACTAAATACAGCTGTGCACGGTGTGTAGGACACAATGCTACAAAAAATAGACACAGTTGTGGGAGAACAACTATTTTGATTTACAGAAGTGAGAGCATCATTATTGTGAGGAGGGAGAAACTAGGATGAAACAAGGCAAAAAGATTAGGATGAGTACTGTCACAATGGCTTGGCTGTAAGATCCACTGCCTGGTAGAGCATTTGCTGTGGGAGACTTCTCGCAGTATTTTAAATAAGCACAATACAGTGTTTATCCCTTGGCCTACAAGGCACAGTGGGCTAGTTGATCTTTTACAGAGGAATTTTCCATCTTTAATTTCTGTGTTTCTAAAGCTTCCTCCTCTGTAGAGCACTGTTTGTAATGCCGGTGGCAAACCTCGAGGAGAAGACAAACAAAATAGCCCATGGGCAGAATCTAAATGGAGAAAATAACTGAAATATGTTTGTGTTTGATGCTTTACAGTCTCACCACAAATCAGAGCCAGGCAAAGGCAGTGACAACCAGTATTCCTTACACTGACCCCTGCCAGAAACCATAATATAAATTTCCAAAAGGCACAAGAAAGCATAGCAAACCGTTCTTTCCATCCTCCTGCTTTAGGTCTTCCCATCCCACTCCTGACTTCATTTGTCTCTCCAGTATGTCCATCTGCTCCATCTCCATTGTGCCTTTCATCCCCGAGGTCAGTAAACTGAATCTTTAAATTCTCTACTTGGAATCTTACACATCCACCTAAACCCTCTCCAATCTGGTTTCTATACCTCCTGCATCAGAGTGGTGTGTCGCATTTTCTACCTACCATGTTTCAGTGAATCCTCAGAGCATTTCCCATCTTCTCTGGCATGGCAGCAATCTTTGAAACACCTGGCAGTCCTTTTGCCTTTCATTTTCCATCTTAAAATTTCTTTTTCCTCCTTAATTGCTTCATCAGTGTATCATCCTTTGGCTTCCTCTGGGAGGGCTTCTTTTTTTTTGGCCACTTCTATTCTTCTTCATCTTGACTTCAAGTCATTTCACACACACAGACCAATTAAATTATCGGTGCATGGTTGCCTTCTCTACTTCAGTCCCTTCTCTTCCTTTTTGAGCTTACTACACTAACTATAAATACACACACACACGCATTTATTTGGGCATTGTTTTTAAGTCAGACTATTCTTTCTCTAAGTTCTCATTTTCAGGCCATGTCCAAATTTTCCAGATATTTTCTGGGTGTCTTCTTTCAAATAATGTCTTGTCTTACCCAGAGCGCAATATATCTCAGCCTGACTTTAGTCACTTCATATCAAGATTACTGTGGTATCTTTTCCTCCAGCTTTCAGAAATATAATCTTCACTCATATTTATGCAGAACAGTGCTACAAATGTCATTGCACTCACCTCTCATGATAAAAGCAATACCTTTTACTTTCCTTCCCTCTCCTGGCCTGTCCTTCTCTAGTTATCACGGCAGTTCCTCTCCTGTCTTCGTGTTACTGCAGTTTCTTACATCTTAGGTTCACCGAAGTCAGCTGTGGTTGCCACTGAAAAAAGCAATCACACACTGGCTTTGGCTGTTTGTTAGCTCTGCCCAGCACTGCCCCTCCCTTGTGCCATCAATATCTCTGTGACTGCACAGCAAATTGGACCAGAAAGATGAGCTAGGTTACAAAGATGACACTGCCCACACTGCTCACAGGGAGGTTGACCTGCCTTTGTGCAGTTGGTGGCATCTGAAGAAGACAACTGGATCCAGTGTTGTGTGAGTCCCACCAGGACACCAGCCTAAGAGTCCGGGAGAACCTCACTGTGTTCTCTTTATGTAAGGCTTGGAAGTAGAGCTGTAAGCTTCTCTGCCATGTGTGCTGCCTTGCTGTGAGCCGGCTCAGTGGGCATTTAGGATCTGTAGGCTGTGCCAGTAAAGAGCTCACCACAGGGGGTAATTAGGGTAATTTTGGCAGGATGGCCAATGGCTCAGTTACCAGCTGCAGAGAGGTTTGACATTTCATATATCAGCTGTCTGCTGGCACCAGCTTTGGGTTATATTGCCTTTGAAAGCAGACATCGTTCTGAAGGTGAAATGAGAGAAGATTGGTGAAGGGATGTCAAATCATGCGGTTCTAATTACAGGAGGTTTCTAAGATGTCTTCCTTTACTCATCCTTGACTTGGTGTGATTCATCTCTTGGTTTTCAGTCGGTCTTTTTTTCACTTTCTACACCTCATTTGCAGACCACGCTGTGCTCTGCAGGACAGAAGCACCCCAACACAGTGAAAGTCACTACTGGGGGTAGACTTCTCTTAGTGAGCATAAAACAGGCTTTCCTCCTTAAAACTCCTAAATGCATTTGGCACCTCACTTTGATGTAGCTCTCAGAGCCAGCTGAAAACAAGTCTGTGTGCACATAACAGAAGGACACGTTTACCTCCTGAGCTGACTGGCACAAGAGTCAGTTTAGTGAGGGGCCATGAGGAAATCCTGTGCTGTACCAAAAGGGATCAGAGTAGCTCTGCCTGTATTTATATTCAGAGAGAATGTGGGAGAGACTTGAACCCTCAGCCATCTCACAGTTGGTGGGATGATGGGCAGACATGCCTTTTTCTCTAGGAGCAAGATTCTTACTTGTTGTTTTGTGGCTTATGTTGCTGATTTGGCACGGCTGCCAACAACTTTTCCTCACCTCCCTAAGGTGACCCTGCCTTCCTTGATAAATGGAGGAAGGATAGAATGCAGCCAGGTGCCAGAGACAGAATGTACATGTTTACAACTTGGTGCTTATTTACTCATCTGCTCTTGACTTCCACTGTAACTGCCAGGTCATCTTTTCCAGACATAGCAGTGCTGACCATACTGGAAGATGCCTTTACTGGCTAAAGAATCTTATTTTGTCTGCCCAGGAATGGGGCTGTGCTGTGGGGAAGAAGGCTGGAGGCTGTGTGGGGAGAGAAGAAAACCCTTGGCCACTCCGAGTGTATCTGCACAGAGAAAGAGCCTGGCAGAATGAGTGAGTCACAACTCAGTAACTACATGCCTCTTTCTTGACCAAAGTCTTGTCACACAGAGGAGTGTCAGTGACTTCTGGCACAGAAGTGATGGATACAGTGAGGTTACAGTGTAAGATTAAACTAGGGAGGATGAGAATCCTTGGTGGACGAGCAGAGGCATTTGAAATGTCGACTGCATTTCAATATACAGAGCAAGATGTAAATACCTATAATATGCATGGCTTGTGGGAGGTATGTGGATGGTAAAGTGCAGCTTCATAGAATTCCTCCATGTTATCAGATGCTTCTGATCCCAAATTAGGGGAAGTTATCACATAGAGCCTTTCCACCAGACCACACCATAAAGCAGGAGGAAGGATACAAGATGCTAAAAGCGCTGCATAAAGGAAGATGCAGGCTGTATATCAACCTTCTGCATTAGATGAGTCTTTGCAAGCCAGAAGGGTCTGTGCACCTGTGGAATTCAGCTTGTGATTGCCAGAATAAATGCATTTAACTTGAGAATCCCATATGCACATGTTCATATGGCTTACGAGCAACACTTTATGGTGGCCACATGGCTGTGTGTACAGACACACTTCTCCAGTGAGCTAACACAGGTTTTTGAACACCAGCTGTGGAATCTGTGTCTAAGGCTCTGTGTTTTTTGTGGGGGGCAGTCATATCCCAACTGTGCCAATATGAAGCTGGGTAAATCAGTTTGATGCATCGCCAGTTTTCAGAATTTTTCTCAGTCTCTCAGGTTTTTGATTTATTTTCAAAAACTCTCCATGGAGACTGCTCTTTATGTGGAATTTACCCTTCTGCCAGGCCAGACTGGAATTTCAGCCATTTAAAGGAAATATGAGATTTTTTGTGTGTGTATGTGGTGCCAACTCACTAGAACAGACACAGAGACAACACTTGGGCTTTGCAACCAATAAAATTCAGCAAATAAACCAGCTTGCCTGTTTTCCTTCATTTCCCCTCTCTCTCCCCACTTCCCTTCCTTCCCCATTATTTTCACACCTTGCTGAAACATATGAAATCAAAATGGCAAAAACATTCCAAGGAAACAGTCATTTACTCTGGATTATTACTCACTGGATTTATGCACACCATGCCCTGAGCAGGCAGCCTCTCTCCCGTCTTTCCCTTGCAGCAGAAAGTGCATCTGCTAGGTCATGGCTAAGGCAAGGCACAGTCCTGACCTGTGGAGACAAACAGCTCTGGTGACAGCTCAGTGAAGCAATGCCTGGCTGGCACTGTGTCACCTCCCGGGCCAGGAGCTCTGCCCAGCAAGGTACAAATGCAAAGAGTGACAGTGACAGATCATGGTGTTCTCCTGCAGCTGGGGAATATGCTTCATTAAGGGACTCTGCATTAGGCTGCACCCAGCACAGAGGGTTGCTCAGGGAGGGAGAGGTGATGTTCAGGACTAGGCAGGAGAATTTGGAAGTGGGCTGCTAAAACATGTTATCTGACAGATCCATTATCACCACAAATTATCAGCCTGTTTAAAAATTAGTAGTTCTAACACTAAGAGAGGCTTGCTTAGTTCAATTATACAATTGTTACAAGCAACTGGAAATAGGAAGCGTGTCTGATTGCATAAATCTGGCTCAGGTAGGCTAGCAGGGATCCCAGCCAGCTTGCATTTGGTTACTAGGCAATGTAACATATTGAGGGCCAGAATGGGTCTCTTTAGCTCAGACTTCTGTCTCTGACAGTAGCCAAACAAAGATGCCTTAGGTGGACCATAAGAACAGAAAAAACATATGGAAAGAAGACTTCTCTCAGTCATTTCCACCTCTATTTTAACCTGTATTAGCTAAGTTGATGCTAGCACAAGGTGCTCCCCGCAGTTCAATCACTTTTCATCTACAATTGCAGGTACCTTTGAATTTATTTTCATGTCTGTGTTTTTCAAAGTTTGTGAAGGACAGGTGTCTTGCTGGAGAAAACTCCATGGCATATGTTCCTGAGAGGAGGCAAAGAGAAAGAACAGTGTTAACAGGACTTAAGTTGCTGCCAAATACACAACCCCAGCCTGAACTACAAAGTCAATGAAGTCAAGTTGAACTAGCCTTAATGTGGGTCCATACTGTCCCCTTCTCTACACACAATGGTCACAAAATTAATCAAATGAAACATATAAATACAGAAATCTAAGCAACAAAATTTCTGTTGCCTCCATTAGTCTCGAAAGAGACATTTTGCTGACATACAGGTATTTTTCTCATCTGATGAAAGCTGCAGTATGCAGCAGTGCTCAGGGTATGCACAGGATACACACTGCCTGCACCTACCTTCTTGCATGAGCCTGCCAGCAGGGACAAGAGGGCAGAAAGAACCAAGGTCAGCAGCTGACCCAGGAAGATTTGGATTCTTGCAATGCGTTATTACCACTACAATGAGCTTCCAGTGTTTACTGTACACACACAGATTGGTATGCAGGGAGATGGGCTGTCTGAGCAAATAAACAGAAAAGGCCAGGGTCCAAGTCAGGCTGAACAATAGATTGGGGAGAATGCAAGACTCCTCTTTAGCTGGACTTCCCTCCAGGAAACCCAACTCATGCTAAAAGCCTCCTGTATCCTGTGCCCTAGTCTGGGGGTGTTGACTCAATTCCAGCTAATCATGTAAATCGTATTTGCAGAAGGAGGTGAGTGCAGGCTGCTGGATGCTCCCAAGAAAGTATTCTGGAAGAAACCTCCCTGCTCTAAGATGGGAGGAGAGTTGACCTCATCATTTTCAGAGAGGTTCCTCTGTTCAAATGTCCCCAAACACGACTGCTTCTTTAGTGAAGCATCAGACCTCAGAAATACTAAAGCTCCTCTCTTGCCTCCTTATCTTAAGAAATGGGAATAGTTGTTCAAGCACAGTGATTCTCATGACTCCAGCAGATGGAGATTTTTAGACTCTGGGGCTCTCACTTCAAGATGACTGGGGCAGGAACTGTGTAGTATTCGAGGCTTACTGTGGTTTTAAGCTGACCAAGACAGAGAGAATTGGGACAGGAAGTTTCTAGCTGAGAATTAATATCCAAGCCCAAACCTGGCTTGTAAGAAAAATATTTCTCAGCCTTTTGTAATTAACAAGCCAAATAGTGTTTGAGGGGAAAAAAAAAAAAAAAAAGGAAAATGAAAGTAGGAGTCTCTCTGCATACTACTAATGGTTGTCAATTTGCTCAATAAATAAAGCACCTGCCATTTAATTAATAAAATGTGATTTTAGAAAAAATTAAATTACACATTATAATCACAGCTATTTTGACTGGGATTTTGAGTGGAATACTGATACTGCTCTCTTCCAACAGTCAGAAATCAGCAAGTATTCCATCATCTGGACTCTTACATTTTATGGATTAACAGTGGTTCATAGTTCACAGAGATTAAATTGATTGATACTGGTTTGGAGCTTGTAATAGTGGTCTTGAAAACCAAGGTAGCTGGGATTTCTGTGTGCTTTTGTGTTTTCTGTCAGTTCTTTTAATATGCTGCATATTCATATATTATGCTGGTTAGGTCACTGTACTTGCTTTTTCAAAAACAATGTAAAGTGCTGGTTTTTGGGAAATAAGTGAGGTATTTTCACCTCTTTTAGCAGGATTTGGAAGTAGACTATTCCTATTTTTACATTTCCTGTTCCAGGAAGGAAATAGGGTTTTAAAATTTTTGTTACTATAGACTTTTCTTTCCTAGTTGAATCAAACCTGAATCAGTGGTGATACTGAAAGAGTTATGCTTCCTGTTTGCTTCTGCTTAAGAAGAAGTTCTACTAAGAACTGTTGAAAATGCAGCTGTAACTAAGTAACAGCCAACTTTCTCCAAACACTGTTTAACATTTACTTACCAATTGAATTCCTTACATTAAACAATATCTCAAATGCCTTTCCCTTTAGAAACACACACAGGAAAATTCTCAAGGGTGCTGTGAGTACTCTTTATGTTCTACAGTAGAAAACATGTTTTCCCTGGGACTTCTGCCTCAGTTTATGGAATTAGAGTATTTCCAGACTGTTTCCCAATGAAATGTAGCTGGGAGGATCCTGAGTACTTAAAAATCGCATTGACTCTTACAATAAAAGCAGAGGCAAATGCTAGTCCAAATCCAATTTAGGTTGCAATATGATGATTTTTACTTAGGACATGGGATTCTTTATGCAATTTCCCCTTTTACTCCCCATCTTCCTATAGTTTTATTGTAATTTTGTGTGCTTATTCAGCTGGAACATTCCACTCTTGAAGGGAGTCCATTTTCAGCAACAATTGAAATATTTACCACTTGTATAAGTTGTGAAATATTCTGGAATATTATAGAATAAACTAGCAATTTTCCTCACCATTACCAGCACATTTACAGAAATGACAAATCACTTTCAGTAATATTATGTAAGCACTAATTCACTAATGATTGTAGTCTATGGAGGAGTAAGAATTTCACATGGTCAATTTCATTTATGAGGGAAATGAAATCAAAAATTAGGAGCCTAGTTTCCAGTAGGTTCTCTCAACTCCTCTTAAAAATCAGATCAAGTTACATCTTCATGGTAAGGTCCAACAGACCAAGAACCTGTAGAATAGATGCTCTACACAAACAGTTGCTGGGGATCTGACAGACACACTATGCATATTCCAGGGTTTTTTTCAATTCAAATCACCTTAATTTGCACTCAATCAAAATCAGCCCCTGTTGCAAAATGAAACAGATGCAATAGAGATGATCAAGAGATTTGCATCAGAGATGCAGTCCTGATCCAAACTAAAACACCAGTGGAGCCACATCACAAGCATTGCTGGCAGGACTGCTGCAATGACTGTGCTCTGTCCACCCTTTTGTCACTTCACTGCACACTAGAGCCACAATGTAGAGAAAAGGCTCAACAGGCTGACACATGGTTCTGCTGTTTCCAGACTGCTATATGAGGTCTTAATTTTAGGCACATTTCCTGAGGTGTAAAAGCATCTATACTTCTCTAAACTGTGACAGTTTGTATCTGAAGGTATGAGAATTCATTCTGCTTCAAGACATGCTGATTCAGAACAGTTGGTGACCCAGAGCTGCCTTACTACCAAAACCCTGTGTTTGTGTTGATTTAAACATTGTTTTTACTGCTGGAAGAAATTTTTCTTGAAAGTAGTGCTTCAGCTCCATGGTATTTGTGTCACTGCATAATGAAGTTGCATAACGTTACCTCACTGTACACTGGCAAGATGCTGCAATGGGAGGACTGAGGCAGCAGTGCTCCCATGTAGCACTGGCACAAAGAGATACAGGGGAGAGTGGAGAAACCTTTAAGGCCTGGTCTACACTGCTGTATTTACATTTTATATATTATATGCCTTTTATAATCACAGGTTCGAACTGTATGTGGACACACTGAAATTATAAAGACAGCTACCAATGTCCAGCCTCTCTGCTGCATGCACAGATTCTCCTCCTGAGCTGACACAAATCCTCAGCAAAGATATTGTTGTCACAGAAACACTCGACCAGTGAAACCCTGCCTGCAGCCATCTCCCCTGAGCTCTGGTTCCCCAGGCAGTGGGTCTTCTACTGATACAGAGTGGGGATGCACAGCCTGGGTAAAAACAACCAAGTACCCCAGTGACAGGGCAACATCAGTAGCTATTAGCCAGGGAATTACCTCCTAGGGTTAATGCTAGAATTGTGATCATTTGGTTTACCCTTCAACCAAGGTAATTTTATAGCCATGTCAAAAGAAGTTTTTAACAGAAAAGGTACTGGGGAGCCTGGTTTAAACAACAGCTATCAAAACAAAACAAATTCTAGGTTCAGCTACGTCATTTTTTTAAAGCTGTGGCACTCTTCAGTAGCCCTTTGATTCAGTCTCTGGTACGATGAGGCACTGTGCATCACACATCAGTTGATGCTGATCTGTGGCACTGTACAATGCTGTCATTGTGGGGACAAGGAATGATGTTGGATTGTTTACAGGATGTATCAGTCAGGAGGAAACAGAACAACAAGAACACCAATGCTTAGGTACTGTTTTCAGCATAGCAAAAGACTCAGCTAACTCATCTGTTGGATTCCAGGGCATGGGTCTTGGACTCCAAATACAAGACTCATCAAACTAGATACCTTGGGATGGCAGGATTAAATAGAGCATTTCCTGAGAGGCTGGAGGGTTTGCAAGCTCCATTCTGCAGTTTACTGAGAGGAAAAAAACATAAAATACCACAGCCATAAAATGTTCTGAATTGGGAAAAAAACACTTATTAAATTAGCAACAGCCAACAGGACATGCACTACATAAACACCAGAACTTTCTGCTTTCAGAAGTAAGCAACCAACACACAGTTCCCATCTTTGACAAACCAGACCTGCCAAAGCTCACACGCTAAGCGTGAGAGTCACACCACTGACAGTTCCCTCCTGCCACACCACAGCTTGGTTTGCACCTCGTGTGCTCACAGGGTCACAGCTGCTGCTCTGCATCCCTTGGAGACACAGAGCTACTGGGCATAGCACAGAGCGACTGCATGACCTGTAGAACTGCAATTTTTTGTTTGTTTTTACCTCCAAACAGCACCTCTCTCATGCTTTCCCCTTTGTGAGTTATGATGAATGCACACAAAATGATTAAAGGTATTTTTTCTAGAGAAAATATTAATTTCTGTTACATATGATGCTTTTTCTATGTAACAGATGATAGGTATGGGGGATGAATTCTGTTTTGGTGTATTTTACATAATCTGCTTGAAGAGCTTCCCTTAAAAGAAAGTAATCAGTTTACACTATTTTGCATATCATTCCTATCCTATTGGTAAGAGCCCAGCAGACAGCTAGTTGGATTCAATTTACTTGTGGCATAATGTTTCACATAAACATAGTCTGAAGTCTTAATGTAATTAGACAAATTCTGCTGTTCTGACGTCGCCTCACACACCCTTGTTACTAACACCGGATATTTTGTGAAACTCCAGAGAAGACAATAAAAGCTGCCAAATGGAAACTTCTTGGAGAGGCTGGCTCATGGCCTGAAATTATAGATGCACAAACACAGCTGCATTTGTGCTATTTCTAAAATGCCAGAGGCAAAGCATTTAATATGTATTTATATAGATATGAAACACCCCTCTGGAGATTTACTACTTACACGCGTGGAAGTGAACAGCGGCAGCAGCAGATAAATAATGAAAAAGTCAATTACATTTTAAAGAGCCTTTTAATTTTCATAGTCCATAGTGATGTTAATAATACAGGGAAGGACATTTTCAAAGCATTTATCTTGACATTTACCCTTATGATGGCTTGGTAATTTAAGCATGTGGTTGTGGAGAGGTAGAGCTAAAGTTCTACCTCTCTAGAGAGAGAGAAATCATTTATATTCCAGTTTGTTAGTTTTCACAATTCTGCTCTTCTGTTTTGAGGCATTAGTAGAGGCTTTTCTGAGTGTTTGTGTTATACCTCCTCTTTTCTGAGTTTTAAGCCATATAAAATAGAGAAAGAAAATGCTTTTTGTTGAAAACTGCTGTTGAAACTCTTTTCTGTTACAATTATATGTGTGATCAAGGCATTGTTGAAATAAACTGTGGCTTTATGATTCTATTGCTATTTCTTTGCACCTAAATCTGCAGGTCTTTGAGCTAGCCAGCATATTAACACAGAATGAAAAGACAATCATAGCTAGTAAGGCAGAAATAAGCCCTCCAAAAGTGTCATTTCAAACCAATAAAAGGCAGCAATTGCAACAAAAGGGACCTGAATGACTCCAGTATTTCCTTGACAATGGGATATGAATCCTTTTGCCTTGCTGAGATGTAACTTAAACTAATGGTGACTGTTTTTTCTCTGTGAGCCATTCTCATATGAAATGAACTGATGGGGTTCTTGTTGCAGTTTTGGGTCACAGCCACGACCTTACAGCTCTCCTTACCTCGCTCTCTGCAGGCAGCCTGAGCTGCAGGAGCAGAGACAAAGCAATTTCTTGAAGTCCCTAGGTGCCCGAGGCTGCCTTGATCTGCCGCTGGCTGTTTCACACACCTGCTCTCACCACAAATGTAAACTGAGCACATGCACAGCTGGGTGAAGTGGCTCAAGGCTGGTGGTTCTCCTCCCTATGCAGGAGAACGAGCCAGTGTGTCAGTGGCTTCCTTCTGGGAAGCCCCTGGCACCCAGTGGTTAAAGGCAGGCAGTGCAGAGGACAGTGCTCAAGTGGGATTTAGGCTATGGAAGAGTAGCAAGAAAACATAGCAGACTGAGAATGATTAGGCAGAGTTTATAGGTTGTGTCACAGCAACACTGCAGGCTGCAATGGGCTGGGGTACAGTGAGACTTTGTAATGAGTACAGAACATTAAACTGATGAAACGTGCCTACAGCTGGTTTGTTGATAGTTGGCATCACTGCAGATGCTTCACTCTAAGGCTAAACTGCCAGAAGTCACCAAGATGGCCTGAGGCCCCACAGATGTGCAGAACCTGCTCTCCTGCCAGCAGTGGCTCCCAGTAATAGATCTCTTCAACTGCTTGCTAGGAAGAAGCCATGCAACTGAAACAGGCACATTTAAGGCTCGCTGTTTTACATACCTTGTCTCACAGGAGACATTTCTGGCAGCTGTTGTGGACCAGTTTACCAAGGAGCTTCAGCATGCTTGAGCCTTCCCTTGCTGCCTTCCCCTCCATATTTGCACAGTTGCTTGCACAGAGTGGTGGTCACCTCCAGCAGCCAAAAGGGAGAGCTGGGAGCCCATGCTGGTGCTGGCCTCTGCCTCCTTGTTCAGCTTCAGCATGACCACGTCATGCTAAGGGACACTGACATTCAAAAGGAGAGTGGGGAGGAAAGGCTTGTTTACTTTTTTGCTTTTATAAGAGCTATTAAATGTCTTGCTTTTGTCTGTGCTGGCTTGCTCCTCCTGTCTTGTCAGAACTGACTGTTGCGCCATTGGAGCTGCAAATACCTCATGGAAAATGTTTTGTTGCATGCTTTAATTTGCTTTATAAAACCAGAGGCAGTTCCATTGATTCTTACACAGAATTTTCTCCCAGGAGTTTTGTGAGCATCAATGAATGGCTGTTAAATCTGAATGAGACCTTGAATGAAGACAATGGTAAAAGGTTGGTATGATGCTTAGTCCAAATGCTCTTGGCTGGAAAACACACAAAAAGATTCTTTTTGTCCCAATGATGCTTTGCAGTTTGAACACATTCATAATCTCATGAACAGTATGAGCTGCCTATCAAATTCTACTGGGATTGTCTTGCAGCAGAGGGCAAAAAAAATTACCTTAATGAGCTGTTAATGTGCAATGCCTTCTTTACAAGTGTTAGGCTGCTCACTTTCTGGTTTTAATACAGATTTACAGCAGTGTGAGGCTGCTAACTTTCCAGCTGTAATGCAGGCAACTGTCCACAGACTTACAGAACACACAGAGTATCTGTTGGCATGAGCCTTATGCATCACATCTGTCAGCAGTGGTCTTACCCTCTAATTTGCAGTCCCATTTGAAGAGTCTCAAGTATCAGCAATCCAAACTGAAAAGGCAGTTCAGCTGCTTCAGCTGAGAAGCCAGGGAGGAAGGAATACTGTCATCTGAAAAGTGATTGAAAACTGACACGGTAAAGTACAAACCCGAGTGTTAACCACATCGTTTGGCTCCATTTCTTAAAAAATCCTAACAATCAAAGCCTGTCATGTCCTTAGTGAGTAGAGATGGGGCCAAATAGGAAAGGTGTTGATTCTACATTACATGCACTTTGTTGGGCCACTGCAAGAGACAACAGACTGGCAATGAACAGGGTGCACAGCCATGCAGATCCAGGCCAGCACTGCTAATCATGCCCATAGTGTATCCCAAGTGTTTCTACCCTATTCTCACTATCAGAGAATTAATGGTTTCACCAACAGAAATAAATGTAGGAAACTGGAAGATGAAAAGAACCTGACTTGCCTAAGTCTGTTAAAACAAGGATTACCCACCAAGTCCAGTGATCAGTTCAGAAACTTTCCCCAATAACACAGACCAGCCCGTTTTTCTGAATTGCACCAAAAAGTGATATATGTTAAAATACTAATTACAGGTACTGTTTGGAAATCCTGTTCTGTGGAGCTCTGTAGGGCTTAAGCCACAGACTGGCTGGGGCACAGAGCTTTCCTCTCTCACACAGTTTACATCCAGGCCCATGAACACACTTGGTGTCATCTCTCTATTGCATTCCCCTGGAGCTAAGTCCTGCATTTCTAATTTGGAAAAGGATAGACAACTTTCTGACTAAAATTGCACAAACCCAGCAGGGAGCAGTTACTGAGCAGAGCTTTGCCTTGCAGCTGGAAGCCCTTAAAGAAGACACCATTCCTCTGCAATGCATGGTCCAATGAATACAGGCTATGGAGAAAAAACTAAAAGTTCTTCCCATCAAATCCGTAATATCCCAAGGATTTGTCTCCCAGGGACCCTTGAATGGACGAAGTGAGCTAGAACTGTTTGGTTCTTTCTCTGGAGTGTAAAAGATTACAGTTCTCTAGGTAAGAATTGTAGGGAAGCTAAATTTATTATTTCCTTTTCTTACTTCTCAAGGGAAAAAAAACAAACCAAAAAACCACCTGCACTACTTTGGGGAGAACCATTTGCAGACACCCTAGGCTGGCTCAGCCAAGAGAAAGTCACATCAGTCAGTACGCCAGCTGTATCACCCAGGCCTGGGTGCAGGCAAATTTGCCAGCCCAGAGGCAGAGTTTAATTTTCAGACTCAATGACTGGACAATTTGGTTCATGAGATCCAACCCAATTCCTGCACACAGTGCTGTGACTCATCTGCAGGCTCCGAACTCACAGCTGAGTCCCCTTGGGTGATACAAACATGAAATCATGGTAAAAAAGGCTGTGAGAAAACACTTCTGGAGGTCATCCAATCCATCTCACTCTCCTAACTGGGTTTCTTTTTTCAAACTCAGAGAGAAGTGCCTCTGGCACAGCAGATAATTGAACTGGTCTTTCTCAAACCTTCCTGATAATCACACTGATCACAGGGCCAGCCTTCCTTACAGGATGCAGGCTCACACTTCATCCCTCGTAATTTCATTTTGGAGACCTTGACCTTGAAGACAGAGGAAGGAAGAAGAGAAAGAAGGGAAGGAAGGAAGGAGGAGTGGAAGGAAGGGAGGGAAGAAGAAAAGATCAAACCAAATAAAGCATTTTACTAAGCATTTCTGTCAGCTTCAGCTGTTTCAAATTTGATATTAAACAAATAGCATTTCAATTTTGATATTAAATCAAACCTGTCATTATTTCTTCATAATTATATGGCTCCCAGAATGAGGAAATGGCAGCAACAGGAGGTGGACTGGAGAACAAATTCAGTAGGATGCCAGCTGTGCTTACTGGCAGGCAGCATCTTCGTTCTGAGTATGTGACTCACAGGTAAATGTTCTCTTGCCACACACTCCTGTGAGAGCTGGCAGTGACAGTTATCTACTCTTCCCACCTACACCCTCCCATCCTTTGCATCTCTTCACCTACTTGTCTGACAAAGTTCCTCTGTGCAATTAAGTCCTTAACCCAGGTGTGGTGGTTTGACCTTGGCTGGATGCCCAGTGCCCACCAAAGTCATTCTATCACCCCCTTCCTCAGCTGAACAGGGGAGAGAAAATGTAACAAAGGCTCATGAGTTAAGGACAGGGACAGATCATTCACCCCATTACCATCATGGGCAGAACAGCCTTGACTCGGAGAAATTAACTGAATTTATTACCAGTTGAAATCAGAGCAGGATAATGAAAAAACAAATCCTAAAAGCACCTTTCCCCCACCCCTCCCTGCTACCTGGACTTAACCTTATTCTTGATTCGCTACCTCTTCCCCACCAGTGGCACAGAGGTACAGAGAATGGGGGTATGGTCAGTTCATCAGATGTTTTTTCTGATGCTGTTTTCCCCTCAGGGGAAAGATTCCTTCCCCTGCTCCAGCACTGCATCCCTCCCACAGGAGACAGTCCTCCACAAATTTCTCCAATGTGAGTCCTTCCCACAGGCTGCAGTACTTCATGATTTGCTCCAGCCTATGTCCCTTCCACAAGATTAAGTCCTTAGAAACATCCAGTGTGGCCTGCCCCATGGTCACAAGTCCTGACACCAAACCTGCTCCAGCATGGGCTTCTCTCTCCATGGGTCCCCAGGTCCTGCTAGAAGTCTTCTCCAGCATAGGCTGCCCACGGGCTCACAGCCTCTGTCAGGTGTGCCGTGTGGGCTCCTCCAGGGGCTGCAGGTGGATCTCTGCATCCCTGTCGTCCTGCAGGGGCACAGCTGCCTCACCATGGGCTGCACCAGGGGCTGCAGGGGAATCTCAGCTCCAGCTCCTGGAGCACTTCTTTCTCATCTTTCTCCAGAGAGCCTGGTGCTTGCAGGGCTCTTTCTCTCACACAGTCTCACTCCTTGCTTCTCTGGCTGCAATTACTTCTGTGCAACAACTTTTGTTTTTTTCTACTTAGCCCTGCTATCCCAGAGGTGCCCCCACCATCACTGATGGGCTTGGCCTTGGCCAGTGCCAGGTCCATCTCCAGGCTCTGTTGGAAATGGGGGAAGTTTCTAACAATTGGTCACAGAAGCCACTCCTGTAGCGCCCCTCCCCACCCCCCCACTACCAGAACCTTGCCACAGAAACCCAATAGATGGATCAACCTGATTTTATTAAAGTCTTGTAAAGTTATTGCTTTCAAAAGGCTCTGAAAAAATATAAGTGTCCCTCTCACCCAGCTAGATATGGCATTTCAGAAGTGCTACTGCTTTGAAAAATTCTGCTTACCTCTCACTGTAGAAAACTTAGGCAGTCTTATTGGTTTGGGAACAAGACAAGCAAGCAGATTAGAAGAGGTCAATGATGCAAGTACAAGTATATCCCTGTTTCCTTTAGGCATATTTCCTCAGATTGTAACACAGTGTTGCTTTTTCCACAGCGCCTTCATTCTGTTTATCCTTTCACAACCTCCAGGCTTACTGCTGATGGTAATAAATGCCCACACTTATTACTGCAGGACATTATATGTTATACAGAGAGTTCCCTTACCTTCTTGGCACTTGTGACAAAACTGACCCACTTTGATTAATCTAAAGACTGAAACAAGGCCAAGAGAACTTGATTCTGGTTTCCTAGCTCTTAAACCCTGACCTCTAACCACTACCCCATGCTTCTTCCCACAGAAGTGCTATTGTTTAACCCACTAACTGCAAGCCTTTCATTTCGGAAACCAAAAATTAATATCTCACCAGCCTTCACTTTCTGTTCTACCCTAGTGGGTAGTATGGAATCTGTTCCTCTGCAAGAATAAACCCTGTTGCCTGCCAGCCTTGTGAAGCCCAGTGGAAGAAGCGTTTATGTGTTTGCGTTGCTCACTGTGCAATACTCTGCTTACAAACAACAGAGATGGAAATGAGGATGGGGATGTGACAGAAGTAGTGATGGGGAAAAATCATAGATTAGTGATGCCCTGGAACCAGATGTACTGGAAGCCACACAAGGCAAAGAGAAGACGTTCTCTCTCAGAAAGAGGACTTGTTTAAATCCCTTAAAAAGTGAAAGGCACAGCTTGCAAAGATAACGGTCCGTATCGTGGCGGTAGTGCCATGATAAATCCTGCACCTCCCGTTCCCACTGGCTGAAAGCAGCGCGTTTCCACTAAAATTCCAAGGCAGAGTTTTGCACTGAGTAGAAAACGGCCCGAGTGGAACGGCAGGGGCAGTGCCACACCTGCCCCACACCGAGGGCTCCCCTGTCCCTGTCCCTATCCCTGCCCGTGTTCCTGACCCGGACCCCGCCCCGCTGACGGGCGGTGATGGCGGCGGGCGGAGCGGGGCGACGCTGACGGCACCAAGATGGCGGCGCTGCGAGACGGGGACTTCGCGGCGCTGCAGATCCTGCTGAAGGTGAGCGGGGCCGGGCCGCGGAGGGACGGGGCCGCGCTGCCGGGCCGCGGCTGAGCGCCCCCGCTTTGCTCCCCGCCAGGCGCCGTCGAAGGACGCCGTGCGGCAGCTGTGCCAGGAGTGCTTCTCCAGCCCGCCCGCCGCGCTCGGCCCGCTGGCTCAGCGCGCCTGCCCCGGGCTCGCCGTCAGCGCCGAGGAAGCGGAGCAGGTAGGGCCGGGCGGGGCGGCCGCGGGCCCCGGCGGGAGGGAACGGGCTGAGGCTGCGAAGCGGAGGAGTTCAGCCCCATCGTGCTAAGACTGTCGGGCCGTACTTGGATGCCCAAGACTCTGGTAGTGTGGGTCTCGCAGCATAAGCTGTGTTTCCTGGTTAAGAAGGCCCGTCCTGTGCTGTGTGTAATGCTTTTCAACCCAGCCCCTTCTCCTCTTGCCTCCTGACAGCTGGTGTCTGCTTTGCACAACCTCACCAGGCACGTGGTGTACCGCGGCTTGACCAGGCCAGAAGACATCCTCTGTCTCTTCCCAGAAAACTTCCACCAAAACCTGAAAAACCTCTTGACTAAGATAATCTTGGAGAATATGTAAGTGCTATCCACCTGCCATTCGCTTTCGGCTGGAGAGTTAAGGCCTGTCTGTGTGGTTTGATATGTGGATAGCTGGCAGCATGCAGAGTCTTGTTTTTGTAGATTTTGTGTGCCTTGGGCATAATCACACAGGCTGGGATGAGCAGAGTTGATATGTCATCTGAGTGGAATGCCCAACGAAAAACAGCAATGGGCACACAGAGTTTTCCCATGACTTTTGAAATGGATGTGGGCCACATTCCCAATATGCAAAACCCCTTTTATCTTAACAGCTGTATGGTGACAAAATGCTACCAATGACAATAAAACTTAGAGGGCTGGATTTCAGCACTAGAAAATCTAGGTAGTATTTAGATATCCATCCACTTGTCCCCATGGCTCAGGTGCAGAGCCACTGTATGTGAAAGAGCATACACGAGGTGGTGGCAGAGGAGGGCAGTTCTGCTTGTACATCTCAATGCTTGGAGCCTATTGCTTTGATAAAACCAGGGAGAAAGGTACATGTTTTAAATGAGCTGCCTTTCCAGAAGAACTCATGGTTGGTCACCAGTTTGCCTGCCATTACCCACCAGTCCCAGCCTTTCCATGGCACTCAGTAGCATAGGTAGAATCTGTCTCCTGCCTAGTGCTGGTGACCCTTCAGTTGGGAATAAGCCCTGCTAAATGCTTACCTCTTTTTTTTTCCCCTCAAAGCACTGTTGATACTGTTTTCTCCACTTTTTCACAGCTCTGCTTGGAGGAATGAAGCACAAGCCAGTCAGAGTAAGTAGCAGAGTAATCTCAGGAATGAGACTGTCTGCTAGGAAATAATACATTTTAGTATTGTATTCATGAAGTATCTGACATGCATTACATAGGGACCAAGGCAGTGGTCCAAGGTAGACATTCCAACAGATTGATCTGCGTTAACATAAAAAAGTGAAAGGTTTCCTGCCCCTCCCAAGCCACCAGCAATCAGTCTTTGCAAATTAACATAGAAGGCTAAGCAGATGTATTTTGTGTTGCTGCAAATGCTGCCAAGTGCTGGCCCTAACAGTCTGTGAAGTGGAATTTGTTCCAAAAGCAGGAGCAAGGCAGCCAGTGGTGCACTGCCCCCTGGAGCTCTGTGCAAGGAAGCAGCAGAAGCAGGGAGAGAGAGCCTTTCCCCAGACAGAAAGAAAATTCAGTTAGACAATAAAGCACAGAAAGGAAGCGACTTGAGTCTTGCAGTCAGTAGGAAGGCTGGCAGTCAACCCCTGGGGAGGACATAAGCATCTTACAACAGGCTGCAATTGCCTACTGAACAGCTCTTTACTTAGCAGCCAAGTTAGACCTGTCTTTCTTTACTTGGGTGGGCCCAAGAGGTCTCCAGCTCTGAGCTATTAATGTCTCAGTAACAGTAAATGTAACAGTATTGTAGCTGTTAAATGGTTTCTGCTAGGCTGCATGTAATTAGGATGGTATTTGAAATATTTGTAAGGAATATGAAGATTGCAGTTTGCCAATATGTTTGCTGTACTGCAGGATGCTTTGGTTCCCAGGATGGGGAACTTGAAATAACATGTTTTATACTGCTGGATTTTATGAGCAGAGCAATAAGCATGCAGGTGCCAGAGCAACTCATGATGAAACACGAGTTGGGTGTAGCAGGTAGCAAGGCAGGGCATAAAGATGTGGAGAAGACATCTTACTGCTCTCCTTCTCCCAGCTGCTTTGGGAATTGACCTCTGCTTCTTGCACTGAACTATCATTGCCTGTAATGATGGGAGAACCCTTTTTGCCCTTCCAGTGTCATGAGGAGGCCTTCAGAGACTGGCTTATTCCAGAGTAAAATGGTGGGAAACCACGTAGTAGCAACTAAACTTGTACGCTTCCCAGGGCCAGAAGTGGAGCGGGGCCTGTGCATGGTGGTAGTCCCAGGTTCCAGGGTCTGGTGTTCCATTGTGTGCTGCTGAGCCTAACAGAGCCATTTTTTAATCTCCCAGTCTCCCTGCCCCGGCTGGTGGACATGGACTGGAGGGTGGACATCAAGACGTCTTCAGACAGCATTGCAAGAATGGCAGTCCCTACCTGCCTGCTGCAGTTAAAGGTAATGGCAGTGCCTGTGAAGGACAGAAATAATGAAATCCAACACCTGGCTTGCCAGGGCAAACCAGTTCAAACAGGCATCTGGTGCTTGCCTCTTACCTGGTGGGCCATTTGACTTTCTCAGAGATGATACCTGAAATGCCACAGAGCATGGGAATGATTCTCTGATGAAAGCTCTCTTGCACAGAAGTTTTGCGTGCATCAGCATGTGAGAAGTCACCATTGTTTTCTATAGAAAAAAAGAAGATAAATCATGAAGCCATCATCCTTTCATTCTAAGCAATCCATCAGTGTGTTTAGCTGACTTCATTAGTTGGGAAATGATTTGAGATTACTAGTAACTTCCTTCACTGGCCATATCTGTCATTTGGGGAGTATACCTAACTTACTGCTTGTTTTCTGCAGAGTTTTGGATCACCCCAACCAATAAAAGTCATATGAGTGGGATTCAGAGGAGGAATTAAAATCTAATTTCTGTGTGTGGGGTGGGGTTAAGTATCCTATGTGGTATCTGCTGAGATGCTTTTGATACAGACGTGGCTTCCTGCCACAAGTAAAATTCTCAAAATATCCCAATACTCATGGCAGTAGATGTTCACTTGCACTCCATCAATGGGAGTGCACTTCACTAGTAAGGCACACAGCTTAGAAAATGTGCCATGGTTCTTCAGCATGGAGCTGGATTCCAAATTCAAATCATTTTGTTTAATCTATGTATTAAACACTGACTTTTGTAATGGCTCTGTAAAAACATACATATGAATTTTTCATACAACTAACATCTGCATTCCTGTTTTAAGATTCAGGAAGATGCTGCCTTATGTGGAAATAATCCTGTTGTTTCTGCACTCACTGTGGAACTGAGCAAAGAAACCCTGGACACTATGTTAGAAGGTCTGGGAAGGATTCGGGACCAACTTTCTGCCGTTGCAAACAAATGAATGCTCAAGGGCATGGATTCCAGCAGCAAGGAAGGGAAGTATTCTCTACCTACAGCTGTCAGAAGTTGCAGCCTAGTGTAATGTGTTGTCTATTTCAGCAAAACACAACTAAAGATGTTTCTTTCTTGAATTAATGAGATAGCTTTTGAAAAGCTAACACTCAAATATTCATTTGGTTGGATGCCAAAAAGTGGTTTCCTATTACATTGTTGAACAAAAGCTGTTCACCGTTTCAGAAGAGAATCTGAGGGCTCAGAGCCTGGCTTAATCACAAGGGTCATAACTGGAAACAGAAAATAGCTGCAGCCAATGAGGCAAGTTCTATCTCTGTCCTGAAATGAGAATCTGAAAGGCTCAAGCTGGGTAATGGGCTGCCTTCCAACATTAGAAAAGGAGGGTGCATCTCTCTGGAATGTGCATGTACTGAGGTGCCTGCTGGATGTAGCACTCTCTCCCTCTCGATGAAGCACAGCCATGCTGCAGATTGTTATTACAGGATAATGCATTGAAATAGGGCAATTATACTACAACACATTCCCTTCTGATCAGCTTCACAGCACCATTTGCAAAATGACTGTTCTGAACATCTTTAGCAGGAACTAATTTCCTCCTTCTGTTTGAAAAGAAAAAAAGGAGTTCAGGTGATTCATTTTTGGGGTTTATCCAATAAAGGCTTTGCCTTTGCTGCACAAAAACCAAAGTGGGAGAATAAAGAATTGAAGGCTGTTTCCTGTGCTGTAGGAAACCCCTCGGTGGCAATACGTGCCTATACTTCTCCAAAGTGTTCTGTTGTTTGTGTAAATCTTCATTTAATTAAAGAATGAACTGCTAATTGATTTTGTGAATCCTTTTCAGTCTGGAAGAGATGCTGTCCTGGGTTACCTCAGCCTCTTTGTGATGGTGCCAAGTTTCTAGGCTGGTTTAATGGATGTTCATGTTTGTTGCTGAAGAAGGATCTTTTGTTTCCTATTCAAATTGATTCATGTTTTAAACTTCCTTCTCTTCATTGTAATACAGTTTCAGGGCACCTTTTTCCATGGCATCACCTCTGTACAATATTAGAGGTGATGACCCTGACCTAGAAGTTTAGTGTGTTGAGAATGGGGGGAGTTAAATGCAAAAAATCAACAAAATTCAGAATCTTTCTGATGAGCTTACAGAAGTCTGTATCCAAATGTGTTTATGGTAAAATCCAGTCTTTTCTATAACACTGGGCTCTCCTTCAAGCCACAAAACATTGTTTGTTGTGTTTGGAAACATGAAGTCATTCAAGAAGTGTGCATAAACTACAAGATCTTTGTTAATTAATTTTGTACATCCCCCCCAAAGTGCAGGCCACAGTGTAAGTGTAAGTGAAGGCCGTGCCTTTAAAAGATAATGGTGAAATGCATCAAGATCAACTGTGTGGCAAGTCCCTTGTTAATGTCTTGAGCAAAGATTATAATGCTTAGATGGTATCAAGGCAAACAGGTGCATTTCAGGTATAATAGGGACATCTCAATGGAGGAGCTGGATATTTAAGAGTATGTTCTGTAAGATTCAAGCTGTGAAAAACATCTCTAACAGAGTACTTCAGATTGAGGAAGTTTCATTGGCTTTGCAGCCTAGCTTTAAAAAAAAATAACAAAAAGTTGATATAGTAGTGTTTTGGAAGGTAAGAATCACTGAGGAGGTAAATAATGCAGGGTGAAGTACAGAGGAGCTGAGGAAGTCAAAACACAGAGGAAATCCTTGAGGTAAATACTGAAATTATAGTCAAAATGTAGGGTCAATGCAATGAAGAGCTGATAGTTGTTCTCATGTAAAACAATTATATAACTATATAATAGTCATAAAGAAAAGAAAGACTTAAAACTGAAAAGGCTTTTCCAGTGGCACAGTGGAGCTTTCTGCTGGTAGCTAAAAGTTGCTTGTGGAGTCTTAATAAAAAAGAGTGTGTCCACTGGACCAGAGCCATGCCAAACATCTGGTGATTTCAAGGGGTAGATCTCAAGTCATTCTGAAAGAAGACACTGGTATTTTCTAGCCTAATATTTAGGATGCTGTGAGAGCTTTCCTTCAAATCTTTGCCTAAATTGTTAGGTGTTTTATTGTGGACTCTTATCTCCTTAGCCAGAAGAGCTGAGACTGCTCAGAAAAAGGTACATAAAACAAGGGAGGCTGAGTACGACTGTCATTACCCAGACAGCAGGAGAACTTCACATTAAAGTCCTTTTTATGGATACTGCTACACAGGAAGAGAATAAATTGCCTGCTACTGCAGGCAATCATATGTGATCTTTTTCATTAAATTATTGCTCTCTTAAAATGAGTTAGATTTTCATCCTCCCTCCACATATTGCTGCTATTTGGTAGGGCTAGCCTAAGAGATGATGTATTCATCTCTTCTCTGTTACCAGTTTGTTACTGTGCCAACACTGTCCTCTTTTGCTTACTTCTTTCTTGCCTTTCCAGTTTTCCCTCCTATTTAAGAGGCAGTAAAACCCCTCTCCACTTTTGATGACTAAGCCTTGTAAGCTCAATATTCTGTGCCTTTCAGAACTGCAATGGCCATTCTTCACTTAACAGTTTGCATCTCCCTTGAATGGGGTCATCACCACACGTGTTTCTGGAGGATTGTCCAAGGACATTACTAAAGAGTGAACTGTCATAGTTTGTGAATCACCTGAATGAACTCCTGCCAGGAAACCACAAGCCTTCATTGTGAAGTGGAGCTTAAAAGCTCCATGCTCATTCCAGTATTTGAGAAATAGAAAATTCATTTTCTTCAGGTACACTTGGAAATGGTGCTAATTCAGTTACAGTAAGCAAAACAGTGATAAATTTATTTGTAAAACACAGTATGCAAGTTAATCTCAAGTTCTAATTTCACAATCAGATGTGTTGAATCTGACTGTCAAAGTGTTGAAAAAGCATTACAAACATTAAAGGCTACTTTGTATAATTCAGAACAATATAAACTATGTTTCCTTTTATTGCAAGAAAATGTGCACTTTAGGTTATACAGACTAAAAATTGTGTAGATGTGATTGAGAGCAAGAAAAACTTAGAAAATGCCTTTAAGATTCCTAGCTTCTACTTCAATTACTGATTTTAAACACTTGTTTAAAACAGTAGAAGACTTTCTAAGATTCATGATGGTTTGGTAAAGGTATAATAATTACTCTGTATTTAAGTTCTGAATTTAATACATGAAATTTATATATTCAAGCTTTTCCGAAACTACCATGTATACAAAGTTTTTGCTTTGTTTATAACTGAAGTCTTACTGTTTCACTTCAAACAAGTTACTTTGTTACTAGTAATCTGGTTTAGAATTGTTTTGATATAAGTTAAAAATGTTAGGTTTTTGTTGGGTTTTTTTTGCGAATTTTCACTGGATATAATAAAGTTTGTTTAACAATATAAATGGGACAAGCTGCCCAGATCAGGATTGAAGAAGGCATTTTGGGATCAAGAGACCAATCTGGGATAGGTCTCTTGTTAAATGAACATCCCTCAAAAACCACAACAGTCCAGCTTAATCTCAGTTTTTGGTACTAGGAACAACATACCTGGGGGTGTAATTTCCTCAGCTGCTTTATAACTATGGTTATTCTGAGTCATAATAACCCCTACAGAAGTAGCAGTTTAATACATTTACCACTCTTTTTTATACCCTTAAAAGATTCATCTGTAAAAATCTGTAAAAGATTAAGCTGTAGAGTGGCAACTTGAAGTTGAGGAATCCCACCCCACCAGACTCTTTTCTAACATTCTGACCCCATAGTCAGAAACTTTAGTCCATGACACAGTAATTACACAAACTGTCATGTATTTTTACCCCCATCTCCACAAATGTTGTGTAGGTAGTTGCTGATTTTTTGCTCTGTTTTGTTTTTAATGTAAGAGATTAATAATGCTTGTGACACTTGGGCCTGCCTTATTAACTGACTTCTCCCAGGTATAACCTGGTTAACATTATGTAATTCAGTCCCCAGTATCACTGCACCAACACAGCTCTGTACCATTACAGTGCAAGACCTTGGCTTACCCACCATCAATATGTGCTCATCCTGCCCAGTGTTTCCATCTGCTCTCACAATTCACATTCATCTGGCCCTGCTTGAAGGCAGCTGCACTACCATCACCAGAGAATTAAACCTCACAAACTACAGCAGGGATGCATTTATAGCAAGGCTGATGAGAATGTGCTAAAGGTCTTGAATTTTTCAGTTACACTCAAAGAATCACAGGTATCCATTAGAAGCTTCACTGTAAGGATCAGCAGCCAAACATCCCTTGCCCTTTTAAGCACATAAGAACCTGACTGTTGCTGCTTTATAACCCTCTTTTCTGGTCTTATCAGTGTCTGTGAGTCTTGCCACTGACAATGCTGCTGCTGAAGTACCTATGAAATACATAACAAAAATATCAGCACAGTACACCCACCCTGTGACAATTCACTGGTGTATTTTACTGAGTATCACAGAAAGAAGAGGGACCATGGCAGGGTCAGAGCTGGCACTGCAAGCTCACAAGCTTCCTAAGCTTTCTGCAACATTGGCCTTTAGGAAAGAAAGAATCACAGACTATCCCAAGTTGGAAATGACCCACAAGGGTCATGATGTCCAACTTCTGACCCTGCACAGGAGAGCTCCAGCAATCCCACTATGTGCTTGACAGCATTGTCCAAACACTCCTTCAACCCTGTCAGGCTGGTGCTGTGACCACTTCCCTGGGGAGCGTGTTCCAGTGCCCAAACACCCTCTGGGGAAAGAACTTTTTCCGAATAACCAGGCTAAACTTCAACAGAGAACAAGAAAATGAGCCTAGATTTACAGTCCTCGTTCGCTAAAACACTCAAGCCTAAATGTCACTGAGAGAATTTGACATAACTGAACCACTTAGCTGAGTATTTCCAGCCTTCTAAACTGGTGCTGCCTGGCCCGGCTGGGCTCGGTTCGGAACAGCACCTGACCATCTCCCGCCGACACGCTGGGCACATGTGAATGAAAGGAGAGTGAGAATCAAAGGATGCCACAACAAAAGAAACATTCCTGAAAGCGCAATTCTTTTTCCCCCAGAAGATGGCGAGCTCGGTCTCCCATTTCTCTTCCCTCCTCGGTTTCTCGGGAGGACGCAGCAGTCTGGGCTGTTCTTAGAATCTGGGAGCAGATCAATGACTGCTGGAGTCCGAACAGCATCAAACCAGAAGGGGGATATTATTCACTGCCCAGCAAAAGCTCTCCCAGCTGCTCCCATAGTTGCGGGTTGAGGCAGCTGAGCACATTTTAGGGGAAGTTGGCAGAGATGGAAGTAGCAGACGGTTCTCTGGACTGTGCCAGTCATTTTAAACACCAAAGAGGAACGCTCCCCTCTTTTTGCCAAGTTTAAATGTACAGTCCTTCAGGGAGAGCTTAGCTACTTCCATGGGTAAGAACAATGTTGCATTTAAAGGGATGTGGACAACTCTGAATGTTTCCACACTGGCAGACAATGTGAGTTTTGCATAAATTTGTCTTTAAACAGTGGTGAGCAGGACACTGTAAAAATCATGTCTGGAGAAGGCAGAAAGATGGGGGAGGAAGAGTTCCTTCTTTCCCAAGCACATTAGAAACCAATTTAAAACACTGCATGTGCAATGTATATACAAATTCTCTTGTTGCTTTTCCACTCAACTTTGCTGCTGCTGTCAATACAAGGCCTGGGATGAAAGCATTCCCTCCCCTCGCTGACCTTCTGCACCCCCTCCTCCCAGGAGTCATCATCTTGCCAGTCTGGGAGGGGAAGTGCTAATGCACACTAGCAACACTGACACACCACACAGTGCTGTCAAATATGCAAAGTAAACACGCAGAACAGAGGCGGTGAAATAGCTCCCTGCTTTCATCCTTACTCTCTTCTAGTCACTGTTCTTGTAAAGGCTGCTTTGGAACAATAGTAGGTAGGGCTTTTCCCCCCCCCTCTAAGGAAGACACAATTTGTCAAGTTGATAGCATCCCTTTATGCTGATGAGATAGTGAGGGTTGAGTGCCAACTAGCAGCAGAAATATAATAGCATCCATCAGAGCTGTTAGCTAGAGTTGGCCAGTGCTTTTGTTTGTAATTTAGAGGGCTATAACTCAGCCTTCCAAATAAGATGCAGGAGGAACTCTACACTGAAAATCTGGACCTTGCAGTGGGCCCTTTAGTTTCTTATTAAAAAAAAAAAAAAATAAGGCTTGGCATTCTGCAGTGTGCTGAAAAGAAGTGATAAGAAACTTGGATGAGACAACTGCCGTGTACCAATGCTTTGCACTGACAGGGCTAACTGGAAATGCTGATTTCTTTACAACTGTATCAGTGACTGCAGGTCCAGGGTGTTCAAACACACTTTCTGTATCAGTAAGTCTTGAGGCAAATGGTATCCTCACTTCCAAACAAATCACTGTACAGGTCAGCAAGGTTCCCCAAGCTGTATCTCTGCTCCACACAGTGGCCGAGCTCAACCCACTTAAAGCTCATGACAGATTTATCACCAGAATCAGTAAGTTACCCACTGTCTGAAGTACTCTGGTTCCTTAATGCTTGGTGGCATTTAGGTATTGGGGCCTCATTCCCAAGCCTGTTTCTGCATTTATCTTATTTTTATGCCTACACAGAGACACAACCCCTACCTTTGAATGTTATTTTTTTTTTTCAATCCACTAGTGTCAGCCAGTATTATTCCATGCCCTATTAAGCCAGATTGGTAGAAAGTCTAGAAAGTTTGAACTGGATCTCAACAGACAACTGATAGGCTTTTGTGTCTGATGAGAAATAAACAATCAGAAGATCAGAGTGAAATCAAAGAAACACAAAGCATGTCTTCAGTGCACTGCATAACTGGAAGTTAAGAGAACTGCATTTAGAAACTACTTTTTTTTCCTCTCTGAAAAGAACAGCATGAAAGTGTATCTGGCCATCTGTGTCTCAGGATGTTTTCCTTTTCTTGGGCATAGATGGTAAACTTCAAACATCAGTATCACTCCCATCTACCACATAAGCCCTGTAAGCAATCTTATTTTACAATTTCTAGCCATTGCTTTCCAGTGACCTCATTTCTCCCTTCGGTGCTGTCTTGGAAGCTCTGGCTAGTATTAAAAGCACTGAAATAGACACATTCAACACTCCCTTGTGGGTGTGGTAACACAGTTCTCAATAAAGCAAAGACCCTTTAAACAAAATGAAAGCTGGCCACATTTTCACCTTGTCCTTAGGCAAGTAAAAAATAAAACCCCTTTCCTATGCTCTCAAAACAATAAAATAAAAGAGCTAAGCAAGAAATCTAATCAAGGTGAACCTTGTGTGCATTCCACCTTGTGGTTTGCACACCACCTCTCCAGACTGCACATTCTCTGAGGCAGAGACCTTGTCTTCAGAGCCCGGTACAGGAGACCCACTCTACCACTGGTACTCCATCAGTAACACCAAGGATTCTGTCCCCAGTGTTAATGCATCACCAAAATTCTGTAGTTATTTCAGGATCAGATTTCCAGTTGCCTGACACAGCAGCGGTCTTATCTTTTCCTAGATAAATAAGGCTGATTTATGCAGTTTAATGGGTGGATTGTGTCACCACTGGCAGCTCACAGAGAAATGGTCCAATTTTCAGAGGTGTGGAATACTTACTTTGGAACTTCAGATACTTCTGATATACTTCTGATAACCCTCCCTCTGAGCCCATCTAATCTGCAGTGTCAGAAGAGATCTCAGTAGAATGTCTCCCAAGAGAAGCAGTTGTGGTATTTTTGGTTAAAAATTCTTCTTCCTCTACAATTCCATTTCCTTATATCATACTGTATCATACACACTGTCACTCTCCACTCCAGGGCAGATTACACTCTGGCAGTGAAAGAACACCATCGTATTTCAAAAATTCAATAATAAAAGCACCAAAATTTAAAAAAAAAAAAATTACACAGACTGTCCTTTGTTGAAGTGGTAAAGAGAGCTATGAAACCTTCTATTAACTGAATTTGACTTTCAGGTGATGACATTCAATTAATTAGTATTTCTCTAGAGAGGGGAAAAAATCTTTGGGGACAATCTCTGCATACAAATCAACATTCTGGTCATAAATGATATTGTTCTTAAGTACAGGCAGCTTACTCACATCAGCAGTGTTCTGGGGAAGAAGTACCCTCTAGCATAGGGCTGTTCTAACAGAAGGCACTGGTGCAGCTCTGGATCACAGCCTGGTTTTGCTGAGAGCTCTGCATGCCCTACAAGAAATCAAACTTTTCACAGCTCCTTGGTTGCAGAAACAACCAGGGCCCAGGAGCAGCTGCAGCTCTCCAGGCTCAACAGCATGTCCAGCCCTGGGTAGTGGGACTGAGTTTGGCTTTTACAGCAGACCTGGAGGCCTTGATGCCACCTCTGGGACCACGGTAAAAGCAGGCAGCCCAGGTGGGGGTGAGAGTGAGGCCTGGAAATGCAGACTTCTGAGCTGAGTGCTTGTCTCTGCAGCGTCTGAACATCTCACTTTACCTCTGACTTCTGCCTAGCAGGTAAAACGCTGTTACACGTATTTTGGTGGGGATAGAATAATTAACTGATCCACTTGGTATTAAGGCTCTTGCAGTGTGTAGGTAAAGGAACTTACATGTGTACTGAGCATTTTGCCAAGACAAAGACGTCGATACTGGAGTATTGTGTTCCTTAGGACAGCGAAGGCTGAAACGATTTTCTGCTGCCTACAAAGAAAAGAGTGTTTTGCAGAATTCCTCTCTCTCTCAAGTTCCTCAGGAGCACAGTACCACACAGCTTTGAAAATACAACGGGGTTCAACTCCTGGACCTAAATCATTATCACAATGCTCTTCAAAGGAACAGCATCCTGCTGGGCTTTATAGCTGATTGCAACTCTTCACCTCTCCCTGACCCACTTTAACAGTGTGTCATTCTACCTCATTCATATGAAAGGCCTCAGAAGGAAACTGGGAATAAAGGCCACAGTGAAAGACCAGCCCATCTGTTTGTTTAGGAAGAACCCCCTTTGCTTTGTCTCAATATTAGACCTTCCATGTAAATAGGCAACTATCCAGACTATTTCCCTGTGCATACTCCCCGTTCCTTTCTCCACCTCTCCAGTAGCATCTTATCCCTAGCCTTGTCTCTCCTTTCATGTAGCTGTGACTGGACAGATGAATGGGCACAGGAAATAAATTCCATGTATTTAAAGTCCCCGCTGTATGAAGCTCATGTACATGCAGAATGAGGAAGAGATTATGGCACTTCCAAACGAACCAAGCCTGGATGATTCTGAGCGATTCACTGACAGGAATTCCATTTTCACATCTAAGGTCCCTCTTGCCTAGGGTGTTTTGCTTTTTATTTTTGTTTTAAATGCTGGTTGCCAGGCATTTACTGTAAGATATGGTACAGAATAAATATGCCCTGGGAGGCAATACAGCCTCAGCAGGCCTTTAGGAGGTCTGCAGAGCCTGCAGATATCAGGCATGTCTCATGGGTGGAGTGATGACATATTGGTCAAATAAACCTGCGGTGAAGCAGATGCAGGGAACAGTGAAGGGGCCTTCAGCCATCCCAACTGAAATAGAAATACAGATTTATTGTTTCTTCTGAAATCAACCAGGGACTTCATCATTGCCATTTATTGCCTTATTAACTCACTTTTATTATGGCATTTATGATATTTGGACATTCCATACCTGACAATGCCTGCAATGAGCTAGTTATGTTCAGGTGTTGTCCTTTATTTGGGCTGACCTACAAAGAACTTTATGGGTCTGTTAGTTTCCCCTTGAGATCTGTTGTATGTTGACTACCACAGAAAATGTCACAAGTCATTTTATAATGATAAACCAGCCCCTTAACCAGTGTTCCTGCCTCTCTTCCTCCTCGCACACCTCTCAAGAGCCCTCTGAATACATCACCAAAAAGATCCCTTGTCCCCACAGTCCCTGTCATTATGTACTGCCTTTGCATGACCACACAGTCCTACTGCGCTTCTGAAAAGAAAGGCAAACCCAAGCCAGCTCTACAGATTCTCCCTCCTTACCCCCAGCTGGTTTTCATGCCATGATAGCACCTTCCTGTCCAGTTTGGAGCAGTCTGGAGGGCAGCTCTGCTGTGAGGACACAGGACTGGGCTGTCTGGTGTTAATTAATCTGTGCCAGGACTGCAGCAGCAGAGGGCTCTGTATCCAGGTGGGTGCTGTTAGGAAGGCAAGAAGAGCATCAATAGTGCTCCAGTGACTACAGCTTCCCTTTTTCATTTGGTGCTAGGTGCATTACAGGGGAAAAAAGAAAAGAAAGTAAGAGAGAGTGATGCAGGGAGGGGAAGGATCAACTGTGCTCTGCTCTTTGCGAGCAACCAGACTGAAAACGTTCCCCAGTCTAGTGATGAGAAATTGCAGGCTGAGAGCAACCCACACCATGGGCCTGTTTAAACACACATGACTTGACTAACCTAACTAACTAGATTAACTACTTAACCTTGTTAGTTAGGTTAGTCAAGTCGTGTGCTAAAACTAACCAAACCTAACTCCATCCAGACTTCGCAAAGCCTTGGATTTAGAAGAACAATACCTATATTCAGCTGAAAAAACAATTTGTGTTAAATATATATATACTAATTCTGGCCCAAAAGGCCAGATCCCCCAGCCATGCCATGTTTGGAGTATGCAGTGAATGCACCTGGTCCTACTGATTTCAATGCTGGTTTCAGTCAGCTGTTCAGTGAGCCACACCCAGTACAGCAGCAGGGAGACAGGGAGCAGTTCAGAAGGGAGATTTAAGAATAGACAGTGCTCTAAACAGACAATTGTCAGCCAGTATTTGGAGTTTAGCAGTCAGCAAGCAGAAAGCCTTCAAATAGAGAATTAACTGCTGCTTAAGGACTTTGTGCTCTATGTGCTAGCTGACAACCAAATTTGTGCTGAATCTGATGCAGCAAACTTTAATCCTGCTGTGTTATCAATACTGTGTATTTGCAGGTTTAAACACTCCCAGTAGAAAAAATGCCCTTGAAAACTCACTGCGTCTTTAATTCCCAACACTTTATTTGAAAACATAATCCTAAATATCTCATTAACCAATGGCCACAACACATTTCACCCACTCCAAGATCCTTTTCTATTTGGTATCTACCACATTATCACCATCCACTGAAGCAGGCCCAGAAGTGCTGTTAAGAGACTCTGCAACACTGCTGAAGTCAAATGACAGATCACCCTAGAACTACATATCCTGACGTTCAAGGAGACAACTAAAGTAGAAATACCTCAGAAAAGGCAGTTTTCCAGAAGAGAAAAAAGATGACAAGGTAAAGACATTGTCACATGCCCTCACCTGATCACAAACTGAGACTGGTTGTAAATGAATCCTCAGAGACTAATTGAGTTTTACGGTTTTAAGCTCATGCAAATCTCAGGGTTCAGCCACACACTCAGCACACCCCCTTTTAATGTTACTGCACATCAGCTGAACCATGCTAACTCACTGTGCCTTCTGTTCCCAGTGCCTGAGAGCACACACCGCTGCACTGACCTAACCTGCAGCCATAGGCAGGTCAACGCCCTTCACCTAGGACAGGTCAAGTTGGAAATGCCAAGTTAAGGCCATACTGTGTCCCCTTCTGAATGGATGGGACTAATCTGTCTCATCCACATTCTTTAAATGTGGTTTAAAGGTTTAAATGTGTTTTGCAGTGCAGGAGGGAGGCCTAAAACCATGAGATACACCATGAGATAAGCAGTGAAAGGATTTCCATCAGAGATGCAGAGAGATCGTGTGGTGAAGGAATTATGCTGGCATGACAGGGGGCATGATGGCCGGCTGATTGCTGGTTTATCAGGTGGGAGGACCCTTATCTCTGGAACTGGTGGAAGAGGGAGTGACACACTAACACATCAGGGTTCTGTTCTACCCTCGCACAAACCCCAGACTCTGTAATTGCTCTTTGTAATTCTCCATATCCCTCACTTACACATAAAATAGCTACCTCCCCCCTCCCATTTATGATGGCAAGAACAGGGTGTTTCAACTACAATTTCGCCTCCACTTCTGCCAGGAGTATAAATGGGCATTTGAAATCCTCAGTGGCAGAGGATGAAAATACGACCCTACCTTGCAGACAGATCAACTTGCTCCTCTCTCCTCCCCAAAGCAGGGAGCCTCTTTCATCAGACTTTGCCTCTGACTGCACTGGAGTATACCCAGGAACACTTGTACATAGTGCTGTCCATTTATATTTTGCAGGCCTGGTGAATTTATCACCAGCAATCTCACAGCAATCTGTAACCTGCTGCTCCAAGAAACTGCACTATTTGTGCATCAGTGACCAGACTTACAGTGTGACCCACAGGATCTGTGGATCTGAGACCTTATTAAATGCAACCAGACTTACCAGAAATTATGCCCAGCCACACCCGGCCCCTCTGATCTCTGAGGACCAGCTGGAAAGCAGGGGGGTTAATTTTCTGCCACATTTCTATACTTTTAACACAACAGCTAGAAGGAGATATACAGGAGATGGATCCACTCAAACATCCAGTCACCTGCTTTGCAAGTTTTCTGAACACACCCCCTGAACTTACCTTTGCAACCCATGTCTGCTCCAGTGGACAGCTTGGCTCAGAACTCTGTAGTGCTCAAGAGAAGAAGAAATGGAGTGTAATTCTGCAGTGTGAGCCACCAAGCTCCCTGTTGTAACTGAGGCTCCCTGAGCAATCTCTTCAGTGATGAGTCAGAGATGTGGCTCACATGTCAACACTTCCCCTTGCACACTCTGTCCCACTCAGAAGATTTGCAGCTCTGTGAGCCACATCTCCAGCTCTTGCCTTGCAGACAGGCAGCAGCGTGGAATGATAATTGGGGATCATAACCTCAGCAAGCAGATCCCCATGGCTTTCATCTCTGGCTGTAGTGCCTTCAGCATTATCAGGAGTCAGAGAAAATAGATGTGATGGCATCAACATTTAGGGCAGGAAAGGGCAAGAAACACAGAAGAGTTTTTGGAAATCTGGAACGGGAAGGTTGGTGTTTGGTATTTAGATAATGAGGCTACCAATTTCAAGATAAATTCTCATGGGTTGCCAAAGGCCCCTAATTAATTCCAACTCTCCTCTTCTTCTTATCAGCCTATTTTCCCATCTGCTCTTTCACTCAAATGCACTGTAGTCCCCATTGCTTAGGAACCCTGATGGGGAGGCTGGGGAGGGAGGTTGGTGCCCTTTTGCCACTCCTGCTGACAGGAACAGCATCCAAACTGAGCAGCACAGAGGGCCTTGTTGTAAATAGGTGTTTGAAACAACCACTTCCAGCTTTGCATATAAATGAATTATATGTTACTGAGCAAAGTAATGCTCAGTCATGATCTTGGATTCACAGCTGAAGAAGACTGACCACAGCCAACATCAGCAAGGATGCAGAAGATTCATACCTGCTTATGACATGATCAGCAGGATGGGCTGATGCTGGGATTTTCAGCTCTGCCTGCAGGAGCTCCCACCAGTCACATGGATAAATAGGATCTGATAGTCCAAACAGCATGTCTTTCCCTCTTCTGAATTGCTCATTTGGCAGTGAAAGGGTTAACTTGGAGACGGTTCCCTCGATACCTGTGTGATGGATATATCAAGTGACCCCTCTGGTCAAACATGCTCACTCAGACCAGAGCCTGCTTCCTCATTAGCAACAATAAATTCAAAGCAGATGGAAAAACTGCTCTATTCTCTGATCCAGCTTTCAAAGCCCTTTGATTTCAGAATCCCTCAGCTGCTCTTTGACTTTTCTTGCCTGTCAAGTCCCCTGGCAAGATTGATAGGAGAAGGATATCAGTGCAAATTCTGGTTCTGGTCATCTCCCCTGTCAAATTTCCCACATCTGACCATGTTAATTGCTTCTCCCTCCTCCTTTGGCGTAAAGACTGTTTGATTTTTTCCCTATCCTTTCTCCATCAGCAGGTTATTACAATGCTTTGAAAGGGTCAATGGTTAACTCTTTACTATGGCTGCATTAATTCTCCCATACACTGTTGCCTGCATCTCACCAGGTCAGGCTGGGAACTGCCCAAGGCTAGGAAATGTTTTTTTCCACACCACTGGCTGAAAGCCATGAAATAAGTGGACATCTGGAAACGACAGCAAGATAGCAACCTAAGCACTGATATCTGGAGAAGACTCCACAGCAAGTGTAACACCAGGACAAGATCAATGAGTAAGCAGTGGTCAGAGCCACACCACAGCTCACAAGGAGTCTGGCAGGCAGGTGCTACAGAGTGACTTGGGCAGAAGGCACTTTCAGGACTCTGAGGACTCTGCCTCAGCTGGCACAAGACATTTCCTGCAGCCCAACCCATGCCTTGCTACCTTTTTCACAAAGGTATTTTTTCCAGACCCCAGCCTGGATGTGAATTTTCAGCCATTGAAGTCTCCTCTCAGCTCCTGAGGCTGACCCTTGAGAGGGCCCTGTGAAATGAGCAGTCACTGACACACTGAATTCCTCAAGGTCACCTCGGGGAGCAATCCTGACCTTAACACATCCTTCTGGAGGCTCAGAGCCATCTGCCTTCCCCTGCCCCTTGCCCGAGTCTCACTTTAGCTGCTGCCATCCTGCTGCATCCCTCCTATGCTGCCTCCTGCCCCACTAAAACCCCGTAGCAATCATTATCCCTAAGAAAGGAGCCATTTCCACAGACAGAAACAATGGGGAGCCCCAGTGGTGGTAGGGTCTTCCCTCCTTCCCTCAAAGCTCACTTGGCCAAGGCAAGACAGACTGATGAGGCGTGGCAGGCACCCCATGCACCATCCCAGTCCCACTGCAGAGGGAGACCACCTCTGCCAGTTCAACCAGCTGCTTTATTTTAATACACCCCTGCTACCACTGATAAGCAAACTCCTGTTTCCCCATTGATCCGTGATCCTGGCCACAGAGGTCTGTGGTCCCTATTCTCCATTCTCCTCCTGGGCACTGCAGACACTGCTCCTCACCTGCAATCCAGCTCAGGGAGTCATTTGCCATCAGAGGCTATGAAGAAACACTTCTGAAAACTGGGCAGGTCCCTGCCATCCAGGAGATGTCCTGTCAGGCCCTGGCTCTTCAGGAAGACCATAGAAAAGTTTGTCTAAGCAAGTCAAAATGAAATGAGGTTAAAAAGCACTGGCATTGCACAGAAACCTCTAGGAAAGTGTAAGTATTAAATCCAACCTCAAATCACATTAGTCTGAGGTTTTGACCTTGGCTGCTGGCCCAAGAGTCTTCCAAAGCACAGCAAAATTCACTTTTCAACATCACTGGGATGACTCCCTACTCCTTGCAGAAAGATAGCCACACACAGAGCTAGAACTAGTGAATGGCTGGTGGAATGCTTTGGCCATCAGGGCATGTGGCAGGCAGTGAATACAGGAGGAAAACTGAGACATTTCCTTTGCTGAAAGCAGCTCTCTAGGCACTGTCAGCAGGACTGAGCTTATGATGCCCAGACCAGCAAAAAGCTGATGCCATGTAATGAAAAACAACCATGTGCTGATCAGGTTTTTGACTAGACACTCACTTATGGCCAGTGTTTGATAATCCACCTTTTGTCCTCAAAACTATTGTGGGCAATGTATGTTTTTACACATCCTGTAGTAACACAGAGCCACGCCAGTGGCATGCTGAACATGCATGAAGTGCTGCATTTTGAAATACATAATGCACTTCAAAATCCCTCAGATGCTTTCAAAGATCTCTCCATCATCATGCCTTTAAGCTGAAGCCAGTGCACACAATTCAGAGGTTGAAAGAGCAAGCCAGGATCCAGGGGTCCTGTCCTGACTCACACAGCAAGCCTTGTGCTCAAGCTGTTTCATCTCTCCCTGCTGATGAGGTACACCAGGGTAAAAGCAGGATCATAATTTCCTGCTAGCTTATACACAGAAGCTGAAAAGCTTTAGTTCCCTGTAAGAGACTGTGTAATAGCCTGCATAAGGATTTTGAGGCAGGACTGACTGAAGATGTTTCCGTTCTCTCCAGAGAGACAGGAGTGGGTGCATGCACACAGAATTGATGTGTGTCTGCATGAGAGGAATCTGCTCTTGCTTAAGTTACATATTTATTACTCACTAAATCTAGGAAAAGGCACCAAGTGACACTAAAGTTTGTCTCTGAGACTGAGCAGCTACCACGGTTGTTTTGGAGTAGCAGCAAGCCAGGCCATCAGGGTACCTACAGCTCCTACTTGTTTCTGCTGCGGGAGATATGATCATTGCAACTTTATAATCAGACAAAAGGAAGCTGGAAGGAACCAGAAAACTTGCCATACAGCAAGGGAAGGTGCAAGATGATGCTCAAAGAGTGCAAAACTGTTGTTTGATGATTATGGAGAGACTGAAGGTGGTTTTGCCTCCCTCCTCCTTTCAGGGTGCAATTGCAGGTACAGTAGAAACAAGGAAGCATTTTCACAGAAAAAGACCAAAAAACCCAAAAACCAAAAACAAAAAACCAAACCAAACAAACAAAAACCCAAAAACCCACAAAAACAAAGGAAAGAAAACCAGCCCAGCAAACAGAACTGATTTCTACNGTACAGTAGAAACAAGGAAGCATTTTCACAGAAAAAGACCAAAAATCCCAAAAAACAAAAACAAAAAACCAAAACAAACAAACAAACAAACACCCCAAAAAACACAAAAACACAGGAAAGAAAACCAGCCAAGCAAACAACTGATTTCTATTGCAGCAAGTTGGAAGACAGAAACTTTTGGCTGCGTGTTAATGAGGCTGCTATGGAGACTTGGGTCAACAGAAGAGCACAATTAATTTTTACTGAAAGTATTGGAACATCAGACACTGAAATATCAAAGCTTTGGAGATGTGTGCGGCTTGGATATTGATTTACTTGTCACCTCCCTGTAGTCAGTGCAGATGAGATAGGGGTTACTCTGCAGTTAAGAGTACCACATTCCTTTTCTCCCAGCTTTGGTAGCTGGGCCCAAAAGAAGGTGTCACCTTCCCTCTTCCCATCCTAAGGGACTTCATCTTAGTTTGAATGAATCACTTCCAATTCCTTAAGTGTTCAACACCTAGGTAACTTCTTCCAGTGCCATGGTAGGGGCCAACAAAGCAGACTGCAATGAACTAGGACAGGGAAAACAGCTGTAAAGGGCAAACAATCCATTGATTCAACACCAGAAGCCTTTGGGAAGAGCAGAAATAAAATCAGTTTAGGGTTTTTCCTCAGCCTGGAGTCTTGGGGCAGATTTCATTATCTGTTTTTACTCTGAACTTGAAATAAGCAAATTATTTGGTTTTGGCATTCCCTCTCCTCACAGCAGCTTATAAAGCCTAAGTAATAGTGTTTGCAGAGCAGTCAGCAATTCCCAGAGAGAAAGTACCAATGAAAGGCCAGCAAGCAGCCCCAGCCAGTGCTGTCATGAGGCACAAGGAGTCCAGACACAGGGCAGAGGGAGCAGAAGGAGGGGAGTGATGAAGCAACCAGCCCAAGGGCCATCTTCCCCAGCCCCTTCCCCAACTGAGGGATGCTCAGCTTGCATGATACAGTTTAATATTCAGAAGGTCACAGTTTCAACTTTTGCCTCAGGCCTTCCAGACTTCTTGGCACAGCATTTCAAATTGCATTAGTTTGGGAGGGAGGCAAACAAAAAAAGTTACGTTTTCTCCCAGGCATTGCTTAAAATAGAAAGCAAACAAATGTCATTGCTGACATGCACAGCCCTGGAGACAGCAGTGAGATGCATAGACACAGACAGATGCCTGCAACTGGCCTCTGTGCTTGATCACGACTACAATTCTTTAACTATCAGCCCAACATTTTCTGCATAGAAAATTTTTCATATCAGATTATGGAAGATAATTAAACAGCGTTCCATTCACATTCTGGGCCATTTGGTGAACTATATGAATACCGTGGTGGTTTGCTCTCAGATTTCCACCACTTTCTTTTCCATAGTCTCCTCTGTAATTTGTTCTGTCTGGCTGTTTCAAAGCACATCCTTATGATGTCCTTTTACTATATTCAAACCACCATCTGTTTGTTTCATTAGCAGTCTCATTTGGGGAGTGGGGTGTGTTGAGGAGGTCATTCAACATTTCAAAATTAAAAGCTTGGAACTAATATTCTTCAACTAGAAAAAGATAAAGTGCTTCTCTTTGGCATTTTCCAGAAGCTTGTCTAAAAGCAACCCAGTGCCAACTTCTTGATACTTTCCCCTTTTCTTTTACCTTAACTGAGAATCACTGCTTTACTTGCAGACTAAAGACTAAATGCTTCACACAGTTCAAGGAGAGGTTGCTAAATAATCAGGCTAATAGTCCACAGGTCCACTTATTTATCTGAGCAAAGCTCTCAGCAAAGAAATGTGATGTTACTGGGCACAATCCCAGTCCCCCCAGAACCACCAGTTCCTTCCACCCTGCTTTCCATGGGGTCAGATCCAGCTGAGAGTGCTCTAGGCTGCAGTTCACGTTTGATTGACGAGAGGGCTGCCACACAGCTTATCTAGAAAAATGCACAACGCCGAAACATAAGCAGGCATAAAGCAGGCAGCGTTTGTCACCCACAGTGCCAGTGTCACATGAGAGACAAAGGATCATTTTTCATGTCTCAGCCAGGGAGTGCAAGCTTGTTGGGACATGATGGCAACTCATTGATCTTGGAAAAAAAATCTGAGTAATTTCTTGCTGAACCAGAGGGGGTGCAACAAATCCAGCTTCATGTCTTCATGCCCACCTTGTTCTGTAGCACAGGATGAAAAACAAGCCCTGCCAGAGAAGGAAAAGTGACTATTGCATTGCATTTGATTATACTGCTTTGTGTTTGATTTTTGGGTGATGCAGGTAGGCTGCAGGGGGAAAAGGAAGAGCAGGCAGACTAGAAACATGAAGGGTCATATAGTGATTTGTTAATTCACTGAGTCATTAACTCAGCAATAACCATCTGCGATGTTTTATTGGTTTAGAACCCGGTTTTGAAAGATTCTTCCTTAAGCTATGACTCCTAGACTCACCAGACTACAGCTGAAGCTATTAATTTCCCACTGGAAAAAACAAGACACTTGAAAAACACAAACACATCATAACTAATGCACTGGTCATCTGTCTGAATGCAGAGTACTGCTTACAGAGAAGTACACTACCCCTTGCATGGGCTGCTGGAGAAAATATGGCTGCATTAGGATGAGTGGTGCCTCAGATGCCAGGCACGTCTGGAGTTACTAAGCCATCACCAGAGTGCTGCTAGGGAGCTAGGGAGAGGCCTTCCCAAGCTGCCACTTCAGAAGAGGGATGCTTAGTTGCTTCTTCCCACTGACTGCCTAAATATAGTGAGCAGAGACTCAAGCAGCTGGTCAAGCCACAGCAGTGCAGCCAGACCTCCATGCTGACAAGCTCTGGGACAAAATTATCAGGAATAGTTTCAGCAAAAGTGGGGTCAGCTGGACCAGGGCAGTGTTTGTCCCTCTGTACTGGGCACTGGTGAAGCCAAACCTTGAGTGCTGTGTCCAATTCTGGGCCTGGGCCTCTCACTGCAACAAAGACATTGAGGTGCTGGAGCATGTCCAGAGAACGGCAACGGAGAAGGGTCTGGAGCACAAATCCTGTGAGGAGCAGCTGAGAGAGCTGGGGGTGCTCAGCCTGGGGAAAAGGAGGGAGAACTTATCGCTCTCTACAACTGCCTGAAAAGAGACTGTAGCCAGAGCTGGGGGCTGCCCTCGTCTCCCACTCACTGAAGTGACATGGATGAGAGGAAATGGCCTCAAGTTGTGCCAGGGGAGGTTTAGATTGGATATCAGGCAAATGTTGGGCTGTGAAAATATCCCGTAAAAGCTCAGAGGTAACTTTAATTCCTTGAATTATATTTCATCAGCAGGGCACTCTAAAGCAGTCATGCAAGTTGAAGAGAAAGCAAGGGCAGAAGGCAGCCTTCAGACAGAGCCTGCACAGGAGCACCAGACCTTCACCAAAGGGACACGTAATATCAAGCTGACAGAAGAGATCTAACCACAGGCACAAATAAAATCCAGAATTCTTCAGGGCATCTTAATAAACTCTCAGACTGAACAGAGATAAGGGCAGATAGATCCTCTGGCATTTTCCTAGCAGTTGATAGTGGTAAGGGGAAGCCTCCCCATAGCCTCAGGGATCCTTCATAGGTGACTGACAGTATGAAGTCAGACGCTCACCAAAGAGTACAGCACAAACCTGTTTCCAGATGACAGTTCAGGTTCTTATACCCCCTTCCCCTTCATTTCCTCCCCTTTGCCTTCAGACCTGTCACAGTCCATTTGGTAAAAATGATCTGTGGTTCTTCTCTTTAAGGAGATACTTGGATCCCATAATGTGGTTTAAGGGCTTTCAGGCAGACTTAGTCCTGGGGCTGCCATAGAGGTTCAGCTACTGTCCTCAGTCACTGTAAGAGGGCTGAAGTCCAAAGCCCTTGTATTGAGCATATCTAGCAATCCAAGATCTCTCCCCACATGGATCCTGGAACCATTGGCTGCAGGTGATTGCAGAACGCCAGATCAGACTGCATCCACTGAAATAAGTGCCTGTTTCTTCACAGGAATGTGAAACCCTGGGTGTGCCTGTGCAGGCATGTCCTGTGCATTAAGTGGTAATGAACAGCCCCTGGAGCTGCTAGTGCTACCAGCCCACCATGCTGTAGGATTAACCTCTGCTTACAACGGGGTTATAAGGCTCATTACCCAGCAGCTGAAGGGAGGCTCACCCTGACAGTGGTATTGCCTTCAGCTCTCACCTGACCTGGGATTTCACCACACCCGTGGCATATACACACACCCCCAGGGGAAAAAACCAAGAGCTGGGGCTGCCCTGATGGGATTAGCAGGCCACAATGCTATTAGTACTAATGCTATTAGTACTCCAACTCCCTGTCTTCCTTTTCCTCCCCAGCCAGAGCCTCATCCTGTTTGGGTTTTGCATTTGGTCCTCTGTCTTGGTGTCACACCACACCTTCCTCTTACAAAGCCCATGCCGCTGAGCATGTGCTTCCCTACACTGCACCTGGCCTGTGCTGGGAACAGCTCCTCTGCTTACTTCATCAGATTAACACAAAACATGCTATCAGCACATTGGCAGGCTCTTAATATCTTTGCTGGCAGGCTTTAATGGCCTCAGGTCTTCTAAGGCATTTCATTCATCTGGTGACTGTCAGGCTGCAAGAGCACCGGGGTGCTCTCCCCCCACATCCCCTTCCTCAAATCAGAGATAAGAGCACAGCTATTTTAAAAGCAGGAGGTGAGATGAAAGCATTCACTTTAGTTACAACGCTGCTGCTGCCATTCCATAATTAACTTCACCTAAATTTTCAAGGGAAGGAAAAAAAAAACCCATCCAAAAATCATTTTGAATCTCTCTCTCGCCCACGTTAGCCATCTCATTCTTTATATCAATATCAAGAAAAGAAAGTGGGGACTTTCTTTTATTTTTTTGAATAATATTACCCTTCAAAGCACTATTTTGAGCTAATTTTTCAAATACCAGCATGAAAGGCAGCCAGATCACACTCTTCTCTCTGTAGTTCCTCGTATCTCTTTGGGCCACCTATAAACTCAGGGTCAAAATGACATTTCTCCCTCCCACCTCCTCCCCCTCCTTTGCCCGGTTCCATAAAGCAGAAAATGTTGGTGCCAGCCACCTGACAAAGTGTTCCTTCAGGGCCTGTAGTACCTCTGGCCCTCCCCTCCACACACTGTAATTCCAATGTGCATCCTTAAACCAGCATTATTTACAGCAACTCATTTCCAGTACACTCCACCAGCTCCCCTCTGGAGTCCACACATTCGTTAAGCTACAACCTGCCTTTCTGGAAACCTACAGAAATACCTACTCTAGGTTAAGACCCAGCCTGGGATCTTATTCTAGAGCAAAATCCTCTTCCATGTGAAGAGCTACACAGAGTAACTGTTTCAATGAGTCTTCAGAAATAACAGGGCTAAAAAATACCTAGAAGATAGGAGAAAATAAGGAATTCAAACATTTGCTCATGTTTTTTTGATCAGTACAAGAATTTTTTGCAAAAAGAAAAAGAACTTAAAACAGTTACCTGTATGTCCAGACTTACCTCTTTTTTTTCCTCCTTAACTCTGCAAAAAATCTTCTGTTAAATGGAATGGACTTAAAAAAGCCGCTGAGCATGGATAAGACAATACATGATAAGACCACTATCCAGTGGTCAGGAAGCTGGATCTTGGAAGACGCAGCTTCTGCTCCTGAAACTCATTTTGATGTCTCTCCCTATCTCAGGTGTCCCTACCTAAAAAATCTTCCTCTCATCCCTGCAATGGATAAAAAGGGAGAGTGGTTAGTTGCTTGAGAAACATGAGATAAACAAAGCAGCTAAATGATTTCCATGTAGCTTTCTGAAGGAAGTTGACAATTGGTCTAGAATGATTTTCACATATTGCAGGTATCAGATACTAGACAGACTAACTCATGCTACCAAACTTGAAACAACCATTGGTTTTTCCTGTGAGGGCTGAACTTGCAGCTCCACTCAGGGTCACAGTGCAGGAATTTCTAACCCTGACTCAGACTGGCCCTGCTGATGAAGATCTGCTGCATCTCTTAGATTCACAAGTTTGCTACCTTTTTTTTTTCCCTATAGAAGCTCAGGTGTGATTTTACTTTATGTAATTCATGTCTTAACCAGCATATCTAACATGACACCTTGCAAGTGGATATGTAAGCCAGCTCCTTTATTTCTGAAGCTAAGCACTCTCCAAATCCACTTCGGGTAATTCATTGGTTCTGCTAACTTCTCTGCTCTGCACAGACTGCCAAGGGAGAACAATAAATACAGCAACAGATGCATGGAGAATTTTTGCTCCTGACTATGCATCATATTTGAGTAAACAGAAATTAGCAAAAGAGCAGCCAAGTATCAACCATACTTCCTTAGTCTGCAAATTCACTTACTGTGCAGCACTTAAATATTTCTTATTTAGGTACAAGAGCTGGAACACATAAGAAATCTCCAAAGCAGCTCTATATATACATATACATTAAGCAGCCACCCTTACTGCCCTCCCCTTACCCCACACCTCTGTGAGACACTACTACTTTGGATGCAGCATTGGGCAAGAAGCGTTTGGAGCATTTTCTGAAATAACTGTCAGGAACAAATGAGAAGAAAAATCTACTCTGTCAAACACAACATCGTACTTCTTCATCACTGTGCCACAACAGGACTCGCATCTGTCAAGGAAATAGCAGGTGTTCCAAATAAATGTAAGAGACTCAGATTCGTTCAGTCAAATTAATGCTGCCAGGGCGCTCCTGGAGAAGTGAGAGGTTTGGGTGAAGCCGAGTGTTGCTCCCATTGTTCCTACACAGGGTGAAGGTTATTGTACTTTTGTGCTGAAAAATGACAGTGGTTTAAATTTGAAGGATTTACAGGCTGTGGTATCAAATAATGAGAGTTGAAAGGTTTTACCTCAAGGTAACTGACAGGAATTAACCTTAGGTAAGAAGAGACTAGGAAAAAAAAAGAAAAGCTACCTGTACAGTGGCTGTAGGGAAGCATATAGGATCAAATCAGTTCTCAGTGCATGGGGGTCTCCTGCACTGTATCCAGCATCAAAGCAACTGCACCTACTGAAACACTTTGTCCCCATGCCCACAGAAATGCTAAGGGTCAGATCAGCCCCAAAACTGCTCTACCTCTTCTTCTCCAGTGGTCCCTACAATAAGGCTGTAAAAGAATACTATTGGGATTTTGGGGAGCAGAGAAACATGTTTCAGTTTATCTATTCACAGTATGTTTGGCAGATAAACAGAAAAGTTAATTCCCTAGAGAGATCCATCCAGTACTTTTCCAAAGCGCTTTATGCAATATGCATACCCTCAACTTTGCTTTGAAAAGCAAAGAAGAGCTGTGAATTTCCACATGAAGATGTCCTTGCTTCAATTAATAACAGCACATCATTTTGGACTACAGCTCCCCAAACAGTGAAAAGCTGCTTAGTTCTCTCTCCAACAGATAACAGAGGCTGACTGAGTAACAGACTGCTTGCAAACCAGCAAGAGAAGATGTTGCACTCTGAAATCACTGCTGCCTATTTAATTTTTAAGGTGTAAAAATTAGGATCTTTAAACAAATCAAAGCAGAGAGAACAAAAAAGATTAATTCTGGAGCTTAGCTGGAGAGTATGTATGGTATTTATTATCAACATTTCTCAAGCACAGCTCTTGCTGGGATGCGACAGAATGAGCCAGCCCTGAGACCGCAGTATTCCCTCCCCTGCAGAGAGCCCATTGTGGCAGCCTCAACAGCTCCGTCTCCCTTGTGCCACTGGTGTGAATTCTGGATCCACAGCTATTTAGGGACAGTGTGCCAGCACCAAAGATTTCCATCTGAGATTCTGAGTCAGGGCATGTGATTTAATTAATGAGGATAACAATAAAACTGGCATGCCTTTGTGGAGGCAGCAAGTGGAGAAGAATGATGGAAGTGGAACATGTCAACTTCTGTGTACTTACAGAGATTCAACTATTCAGACATAACATTTGAATTAGTTCTCCTTAGTCTGGGAAAATAACTTTGTAACATTGGGGTACTTCTTTCAGTAACCCTTTGAGTGACAGGATCTGACAAGCAGTGGCTGTGGATGGTTCCCTTGACAGTGGTGGTGCCTGCATGAGGCATCTGTCGGGGGCAGAGTCCTGACTCGGGACCGCAGCCAGACACGCTGCCCCCGCGGAGTATCCGCACTTGGATCCGGCTCACGCAGCCGGCACGTGGATCACAGACCTGCAGGTAAACAGGCACACTGTGCTGAGAACGTGAGTGCTGGAGAAGTGGCAGGCAGAAAGGGGGAGGTAGAGGCGAATGCTGACTGCCCTTTAGCTCTGTTGTTAAATCCATATACAGCAGCCAGCACACAGCACTAACCTCTGCTGTGGCCTCCACAGCTTTGCAACAAAGCAGTCAACAAAACTGGTTCAGACACCTCGTCTTTGATAGCACAAACAGGACAGCAAAATGAGAATTTATGATATTAAGCAATTTTCATTTGAATAAATATGGAAACATATGGAACAGTGGATTTTTATGCACACAGGTACATGTGAGTTTCCAATATCACTTTGTTTAAAAAAATATATTCAAAACCCACAAAGAGTTAACTTAACATGGAATGCAAAAGAAGTTGCAAGAAGTCTCATGTAGGAGGTTATAAAACTAGAAAAACGAAGACTTCATGAGACAGGGGACATGCTCACTTGTGAACAGTATTAAAACACCAATTTTATTCAGGAATACAGAATACACTTTTTAAGATTTCCAGTTTACAAAAGTTTAAGATAAGGTTGGCTTTCAACATATAACCTCCCTTAAAGCATTTAAGTAACTTCTCCATTTCAGGTTGACAAAACCCCTCAAATCAGAAAAAAAAAAAAAAAAAATTATACAAATGAAGGCCACAGTCCTGTACTGGGATACATTCAGGGAGAATCCAGCACAGTATTGAAATTCTTCCATATTTTAGTCCATGGGTGTAACATAACCTTGTGTTAATAAAAAAATATTGCAGATCTAATAAGAATTGCAATAAAAGCCCTTGTCTTACCATTTTAGTTCCAGGCATTATATGCAAAGTAGCTTCCCATAAGCAACAGTTAAAAACAGTACTTGTCATTTGATCACCACATTAAAAATACAGCGTTACATTTTTTCTTCATTTATACAATTTTAAATATTCATTTAAAATCAGAATCAGTGTCCCTCCATTCTTTTCATCATTAATAGTTTTCCTTATCTACTAAAACCATTTGTCTTTGCTAAGATGTCTAAAAGTAAAGAGCACCAGATTAACAAGCTGCAGCATTAATTAAAGTGAGAGTCACCTCTTTCCTCCACTCAGTTTCTAAATCTATCACAAGGGCCCTATTAGCTGTATCAAAGTGAAGTGGTGTAAATAAAACTGATTTGGCTTAAAAGTAGAGGAAGAAGGAATGCAGAGTTATTTAAAACTTGCAATGCAGTCAGTGTTTTTGTATATGTCAATGCAGACAAGAGCCAAGAAAATTATTCATAGGCTTTCTTTTAAAAGCATTACTGTCAGTTTTCCACTTCCAGTACCAGAGAGGTAAATGGTAATTTGCCTTACAAGGAACTTCAGATTACTATCAAGCAGAATCACTAATGGCTTCATTTTAAATACACAGCACTCTGATTTCAGCAGAGGTTACAGACACTTGAAACTACTGAATTTATTTGTTTATTTTTAAATGACCTTCTTTCCAACATGCCTTCATTTACCTCAAGTAGTCATTTCTTCAAACTCTTTTGTTCAAATATATTAATAGCTGCACTGAGAACTACTCAACACAATGGTCACCATTCAGTACATATGTGGAAACAGAATTTGGCTTTTGAGGAAAACTTTAACTGATTTTACTTTTGTAAGAATGAGTCTTTGAAATAGCATGCATTTGTTTTAACATTAAGCAGAAAGGAAAGCACTTGGATGACTAACATCAAACTAAAAGGTTAAGAAAAATTGCAAACAATAGGATGATCAATCCCAATTTTATCTGCTATCGAGAAGAAACCTTATCACATGGTATTGGATGAACATTTAACTTCAGCCTTACAAGCTGCAGGATTTTCAATGAAATATTTAATTTCATCAGCACGTTTCCCAAAGATTCCACTGAATAATGCAGTGTAATGCTGTATCAACACACTAGAAGTGACACATCATAAACAATTTCTGTGTGATACTACAGCAATTTCCAAAGAAACCAGCCTAGCAAACCTGTTCTGCAAACCAGAAAACTGGGGTAAGACGAGCCACCCCAAGTTTTAGCACACCTTTTTCGAACAAGATATTGAACTGCTGTAGTCCTCAAAGTTCAGTGGTCCCCATAAGTAACAATGAAGAGGAAGACAAGACTTGTTGCTCTTTTTGGATATCTAGACAGTGATATGTAACAACACCCAGAAATGCAGGTAACAGATTTTCCAATCAACATTCAAACAGAAAGGCACAATCTCCTTTAAGTTGTGTTCTCAAAAACTAGAAGATTCCTATACAAAGATAAATACATCCTTAGCTGGAAGGGAAAACATCACACCACTAAGAATGTTTTTTCCTTTTTTTTTTTTTTTTTTTTTTTTTTCTGGAAAGTCCAAGTGGATTATCTTAATGCAAAAGTTACATGAATATATACATCCTGAAAGAGTATCTTTAATATATATATACATATGTACATATATGACAGTGACTGACACAGAAGACAGAAGAAACAGGCCATATTCACTCTTTTCCTACTTCAAACAAGGCAGTGTTTTTCAGATGCCATAGGCACACAGTATTTGGACTGCACACCCTCTGGTGTCCTAGAATACACATGGTGAAATGCAATCCCCTGTGGAAGGCTTGTTTGAGGGATACTGGACACAAAGATTTAGTTTCACTAATACAGCCTTAGGCAACTTTAAAATTAAAAAGATACCTAATTACAATGAAACTACTGCAAACTCTTCAATGGTACGTTTTCAAGACCAATATAAAGTTTCTAAAAATGCAACAGAAAATCATCAAGGTTAATTCTGATACAGCATAACATAGCTCTCTTACAGAGGCCAAGCAGAACCTTAATGAAAGGCAAGAGAGACAGCAGGGTCCAGTGATCACAGGAGATGTCCCTGCACCCACCTGTACTATTAACTCATTCACATACCTGAGTCTGATCTACCAGTAAAATAAAGAATAGCTGTCTGCTTTGTGCAATGACAACAGTTTGCCTATTACCTTGGTCAGCCAGTAATAAAACTAAATCCTGCTTTGTGCAGGACAGCATAATTACATTGCTTGAGTTCTCAGCAAGGATGAAATCTGACCCACTCTTGTGCATTACTTTGCAAGGACCTAGGAGCATCTTCACCAATCCACTTCACCACAGGCTGCCTAAGCCTGTAATGAAAGCTGCCCTTAATCTGCTTCCAAAGTCAGCCCAGCCCATCAGCATTAGAATTCTCCAGGACTCCCCACAATGTCCTCAGTCCTGGAATGACCTGTGCTTGTAAATCTATCTGGTCCCTGCCTCTTGCATATCCTGGCAATAGACTACAGAGCTAGAAACGAAAAAAAAACAAAAAAAAAAAAAACCAAAAAAAACCAACCCCAAAAAACAACAACACCCTAACCCCCTCCCTAAAAATTCAAGTGTATTTAGGAGAACTGAGACTGAACTTGAGTTGTTCCCTTACCTATACTCCAAATTCTTGGGTTCTGAGCATATAACCTTTGGGCAAAAGAATCTACCTTACAAAGATGGGGACAAAGAAAGCAGAAGGTGTGGGCAGTCAGCTTCCTTCACTTCCTTCAAACAGCAAGTCTGTTTAATGACACCATTCTTTTAATAGAAAGAGTGGGAAATGTGGGATAGACAAATATAAATAATTTTTCAAGGCAAATTTCCCCCCAGACAAGAGGAAGACACTGTTTTCTGTATACTGAGCACAAGTATGTGCTTGTGGCATTTAAATTGACAGCTTCTTCCCTCTTGCCACTCTAAATACCTTTACCTCAGAGGTGCTTTCACATGGTGATTCAACAAGGTGCACTGAAAAATATTTGACAGCAGACCATTACAAGACTTAGGACAGAACAGACGTAAATAATCCTGGTTTTCTGCAGAGACCAAAATGAAACAAATGAATGTGAATAATGCAAACTCTGTGAAAATCAATGAGTTAATCAAAAACAAAACTTTGACAGTTTAGAGTTCTTGTGGTGTAGCAGAACTAAACCCAAGTGATACACTGTGTACATACCACACACAGTATTGCAGGTGTATCCATGCATGCACACACACATGCTGTAGATGGGATGCCAAGCTCAACACCTTTCACTGGTGACCTGTTTTCAGGTATTTTACAAATATAACAAACTACCCATTGGCATTAAAGCTTTCTGTGCTGGGTGTTTGCCTCACACCGGTTTTGAAGATTTTGCTGGAACAATCTGGGGGTTTATTTTGTTGTTTAGTTGTGGGGTTTTTTAAGAGGGAACACATGGAGTGCTGTTATGCCACACAGGAAAAGAAGTCTTGCTCTGTTGTTTTGAGAAGCTTCAGTGCCTCTGTACTCAGCCTTGACATTTGACAGATAAGTCAACCTTTGTGGTGTTGCTGAGACAACCCATGCAAATTTGGCCTAGATACTGGCATCTGGGAAAAAAACATCCCCTTGCTTAGTTACAGTTGTTGCATCCTTAAAAACCTAAACCTCCTTCACAGGCCACGCAGAGATGGGTCAATTAGAAGATTTTCTGCAGTTTGGGCACTGCCAGGTGGCTGGCATTGGGCACTAGCCCTCAAAGCAGAATGACTGCCTCTCATGTGCTTCAGTGACCACCAGTTGGCACCAGACAGTAAGAAGAAATAGCTCCCACGTCGACAGCCTGGAAGGCAGTCTGAAAACAAGAGTCCTTCTGGCAGAGTTCTCGGGTACAACTTCTGTAAATATTATACACACACATATATACATTCATATACAGTAAGCAGTCCAATAAATACATCTTATCAGTTCTTCTGACAAAGCACTGATGTTTCTCTTACTTGTCTGAACCAGAACTTGCTCACAGAAATACTGTGTGTGGAGACACTAAGTTTAGCTCTCTTTGCTCAGCCTTTGATGAGCCCAAAATGCTGAATTCAAGTATGAACTCAGTGTGAATTCAAAGCAAGTCATCATTCAGGCACATGTCCCCTGAAACCTATAAGCCACAGCAGATTAACCCACACAGACACGGTAAATACCTTCTGGCCATCTCAACTACTGCAGCAGTTACACTTCTCTTTCAGCAGTGTGGTTGACCAGAGGATCACTCTGATCTACTGTCCTCTCCAGAAGAGTTCTGTGCCCATCCATGCTGCCATGGATGTCTCTCATCCAGCTGTTGGATGTGCCCACAGGACTTTCTGCCATGGGGCTGTCTGTGCCGGCCAAGCTTCCTGACCGAGAGCGGTAAGGAGGAAGGTCTGGCTGACTGGGGGAGTCAGACTCGGAACAGTAAGGTGGTGGAGGAAGGTCAAACCAAGGTGGTCTGCTGTAAGACACACAACAGAGCAAGAAGTTACTGAAAACAGTGGGACAGAAGATAGTACATAGCATTCCAAGGATGAAAAAAACCTAAACAGTATTTCTTAGCTTTTCAATTATGACACATATCAAGAGATCTCAGATCTGCTCACATCATTCAGGTAATTTCAAAATATCACAACACCACTGGGAAGCAATGTTTCTGGCCAAGGTGCAACACAGTAATTACAACCTGTTTAACAATTCACATGCTGAATTAGAAGGCTATGGACTTACAACAAAGCTGGCTCAAAGACAGCTGCGCAAGAGGTAAAAAACTTTTCTGTTTAACATTTACATCAGAGAAAACACTAAAAGAAGTAACATTAAGTGGTGGATTTACACCTATAGATGATGACGTGAACAGAAGAAAGCTCCAAGGAAACCTCCACTAAGTGACAGAGATTAATGACTTACAGTCTACAAATAAATAACAAACTGAATTCTCCACACTGACAAATCACTTTGGCTGTCATGAAATCATATGCAGAGCAACTGTTAAGTAGGCACAGGCAAGATGAGTACTGCATTCAGGAAAACTGTTCTGTGGTTCTGACAGCAAGCAAGTAAAGGGACTGAAGGGTTGAGCAGATTGATAACAGGCCCTGGGAGCAATTAGCTCTGAAATTGCTGATGGTTTTATCAGCTCAGGTGAGGAGTGATTACAGTCTGGACACCTGCTCATTTAGTTGTCCTTAATAATGAAAGACATCATTATTATGGAAGTCAACATTAAGGCAAGGAACCTGCAGCCAAAAGCGGTAGAGAATAGGAATTTACTATTATTCTTAAATCCCACAGTTCGTACTAAAAATACCAACAGAGTGATAGTGAACAATCAGAATTGTTAAAGTTTGTACTATATCCTTTTTATGTAGAGGGGATGTCTGCTTACAAGTCTCGTTTGGAAAGACTTTACAGATAGAGGCTAAAATGAAGGTTAATTATCTACAAATAAAACCAGTGTCATAACTACATAACCACAAAAGCATCATAAACAAGCCACACCCACACCGAACTTCAAAGCACTTTTAGCTATTTAAATTAAGAAGAGTTCTTTCCATTCCAGAGTTCTGTTCTTTTCTTCTCTTGGCAAAAGGCAAAGCACTGCAGAGCATAAGAATTGTAGAATTGAAGAATGATACAAGAATTGAAGAACCCTCTCACCTTTATATACTTACCATAAATGAACAGGGCTGTATTTTTTCAGTGCTATGACCTACAACTTAGCTGGGTTTTTTTGGTGAAACTCCAAATTCAGTTTTCACATTTTGATTCCAGATTGGCACACAGGCTATCACTACTAGACAAGTGATACATTCTCCTACCATTCTCAAAATCTTACTACCAACATGTGCTAGAACACCACTTGAGTATCAAATCCCTTTAAGAGCAGTAACAGTAAAGGGACCTGAGGATCATGAATTTTTCACATACAGAAGGAGCTCAGATTTACTGAAATCTGACCCTGTGCAGGTGACAGAAGTGCAGCAGGACTTGTGTCAAAAGCAGCAGTAAGTGGGGAGCAGCAGCACAGATGACCAGAGCTGCAACCAGCAGAGGGACGCTCTGGTGAGCACAGAATCAGCTCCTGTACCTACCTCTGGTCAAGCACGGCCTCTGAGTAGGAGGGTGGGGAGTCCAGGTCCACAGGCCTGTGGTAGGGCTGGCTGGCCATGTACTGGATGCCGTTGTTGACGTTGTAGGTGACGCTGCAGTGGTGCGGGTGGTCTAGGACCACCAGGCGGGACAGCAGCACGGGGTGCTGCAGGCGATGCACCGGCAGCGTCATCAGGTTGTTGCGCTTGCGCTGGTGGTGCAGCACTAAGGCCAGGAAGGCCACCACGAGGACAAAAATGACAGAGCTGCCAATGATGGCGTAGGTAATGCTGGGGTAGTAAAGCAGCTGGTTTTCGGAGGTCACATAGTCCTGGCCACTCCCTGCCTCTGCAAGACAAAAGGGAAAGGAAGCCTGAGATCGGTTTCAATATAAAACTGCTTTTGGCCTATGCTGTGTTTTCTGCTAACACACTGAGTGGCAAAAGAAAGTTTTCCTTTTTCCTTCAGATTGTGAAAAATGAGCTTATTAAAAGCACATGCATGGAAACTGGAGACTGGCAGAGTATCCCTCAGTCCATGCTCACCCGCAGTAGTGCCAGCACAAACTACTAGGGTGAGAGACAAGCGGAGAAAGAGGAAAATACACACCGTAGTAGGAAGCATGAGCATTACCATCTGAGTATGTCCCCCGCCCCTACCTAACAGTCACAGCTTTTGTTTCCACCCCGTTCCAAGTCACAACCACAATACCTCAGCTGCACCTGGGAAAGCTCACTACAATTAGAGATGTAGAAGACTCAACACTTACTTTTTTTTACTTTACTTTACATTCCCCTGACACCATTTAAGCCCCATGTTTACAAGGTCATGCAGCCATTGAGCAATATATTTTTGGGCAGGAATTTCTCTTTCTGTGCAGCCTGTAATTCCTTATACCCTCAAACAGGCTATTCTGACATTCATGTACCTCAAGAAAAACATGAGGGCTGAGTAAAAACCAAACTAAACCAAACAAACAGAACCCCAAATCCACACAACTACAAGAGCATGATCCATCCAAACTCTTAATTTCCTGCTGCAGAAGGCTGGCATAGTAAGTCTTGGCATATGATTTTCCTTTCTCTTCCTTATCAAGCAAAACTGCTTTTCAGTCATTCAGAATTACAACAGAGCCACTAACATATTTTTCTAATGACAGATAATGAAATATAAACTGACTGTGCCCAGCATAATGGAAGACCTTTACTCAAGCACCCATTGTTTTCATCAAGATGGTTTAGGTATCTCTCTCAATATTTGATTTTGGTAGTTCACTTCCATGGTTAAACACCAAACCACAATTTTCAGCATCACTAAAAATAGCTTCTGCATTTGTCAGTAAGATAATACAACATAAAATGGTTAATCCTTTCAACATCTCCATTCTAAAGCACAGATGCTTTCATAAGAAGAGACGAGATGGGAAAAGTGACTGTATCAGAACAAAGAAAACATGACTTCTTCACTATGAGAGTAGCAAGGCATTGGAACAGGTTGCTCAGAGAAGCTGTAGATGCCCCATCCCTGAAGTGTTCAAGGCCAGGCTGGATAGGGCTTTGAGCAACCTGGTCTAGTGGAAAGTGTCCCTGCTCACAGCAGGTGGCTGGAACAAGGTGGTCTTTATGGTTCATTCACACCCAAACTATTCTGTGATTATTGGTCCTGCTACCAACTATCAAAACCACCACTTAGACAGAGCTGTTCCACTGATGATGCCACTACAACCATAGACCAGAACTTTCCAAGCCAGCTGCAAGCCAGACTTTTCCTGATATTTAATGTAATACCTCAGGGAGGATCTTTGCTAACTTTATTTCCCTGTGCAACTGTGCTAGAGAAAGCAGAAATCACTGTTTCCAGTCAACATTTGGTCTCTGGCTCACTCAGCAAAGTGAACCAAGCCTGCATGAGGAATATAAATGAAAGCAGAAGGAAGGAAAGAAATTGACATGCATTAATAATTTTAATTACAGCTCATCACACATTACTCTGGCTCCTTTAATACACTCTCTAAATTCAACAGCTGAGAAATGAATTCATGTCATGTATCACAGACAAGGGCCAGCGCAGGAAATATAATGACAAGCAGATCATTTTTATGCAAACATCAAGAAGTTTATTTGCAAGGACTGACCCATGGATGAATACTACTATCTCCAACAAGTGCAAGAAAGGTAAATCTATTATGACATGCCAGTAAAATACCACAAGACTCTCATTCAACTTGGCTCACTGGTTACAGGGCACCATAAGGCTGAAAACAGGATGCTTTGCAGACCTGATGAGACCTAATTAGTTACCATGGGGTCATTCTGCAGCCACACAGTCTCTTCTCTGTATAATCCCCATCTTACTAAAAGGGAGGAAAAATGAGAAGTGAATTATCTATCAACCTTTTTTCCCAACCTTTTAAAGTTATCCACCTGTTTAGGATAGCATCTTCTAAGTTCTACAAGAACCAGTTCTGTAAATCCAAACAAGTTAACTAGACTGAAGAAAAACTGCTTTGTCAAAAGTCAGACGGGATCTGATAACCAGCTTTAGAACATTGTGAAATAAAACATTTCTTATCTGGTTTTAAAATCCTTTTCATACAACAACCATAGACATATTTTGCAGAGATTTAGGATACCTTTGCAGTTAACATGCTGTTTTGGAGATTTGGGATTACTGCGGCTAATGAAACATCATTAATTTACCACTAACTCTAATCCTTTTGGGGTGTTCAGATCTGTTTCTTGTATTCCCATTTAGTTCACTGTCTGTCTGAAACCCAGAGCAATCTAAGGGCATGCCTACACATTTGGTCTCTGAACCAGAAGCAGAGCTATTAGGGTGCTGTTTTGAACAGTGTTGTCTGATGTAACCTTTGAACCAGCCAACACAGCAATATTGCATTTGGGATTGGAATTGGCATCTCCATCAATTCAGCTAATTCTAAACCATGTGTCTCTAACATGAAGCAGCACGGAGGAGTACAGATACATCCTGTGAAGAGGAAAGAATCTGGTTCATTTGTCAAGTGCTCCTTCTTGCACCCCAGGCAGTGTTGAGCATTTGCATAGAGACACCATCCCCATACAAAGAATCCAGCTCCCTGAACATGCATAGTCTTTATACCTGTCCAGGAACAGACTGTACCTAAGATGGAGGTCTAACTAGGAAGCCGTCATTGGAACTAAGTCATCTTGCACCACAATAACAACACTATTCTTGCCTTATTGGTGGGTTTTCTGGGCCAAGAAGATAGAAGATATAATCTTAAGGTCTCCTAGGAAGCCATGCTTACAAGTGAAGTCCAGTGGTATTTCACTTTGGCTATGATCTAATTTATTCCACGAAAGACCAACCTGTACCTAATCTCTCTTTTCTACAAGGCCACTAAATCCAAACCTGCAGAAGATGAAAGTAACATTACCTGAACCTATCAACATTGCTTGGCTTACAGTCCTAGAGAGGTGAATTGCCCTGAATGGTCTTCCAAAGTAATGCTTTGTCAAGAAAATTGCTCTATGGCACAGCTAAAACAAAAGTATCACAGAATCACAGAACATGTAGGTTGGAAGAGACCTTCCAGATCATCGAGTCCAACCCAGCCCTCACACCTCAACTAGATCAGGGTATCAAGTGCCATATCCAGTCTCTTTTTAAACACATCCAGGGATGGTGACTCCACCACCTCCCCGGGCAGACTATTCCAGTATTTAATCACTCTTTCAGTGAAAAACTTCTTCCTAATATCCAGCCTATATTTCCCCTGACACAGCTTGAGACTGTGTCCTCTCGTTCTGTCAGTTGCTGCCTGGAAAAAGAGACCAACTCCCAGCTGTCTACAACTACCCTTCAGGAAGTTATAGAGAGTGATAAAGTCACCTCTGAGTCTCCTTTTCTCCAGGCTAAACAACCCCAGCTCCCTCAGTCGTTCTTCATATGGCTTGTTTTCCAAGCCCTTCACCAGCTTTGTTGCCCTCCTCTGGACACGTCCAAGCATCTCAACGTCCTTCCTAAACTGAGGGGCCCAGAACTGGACACAATACTCAAGTAGCAGAACTATGAGGTAGTTTTGCATACAGGAGACTTTTACATCAAGTTTTTGCTTTGTCTTTCTATATACCTGATCATGTTGAAGTAACTAACTTCTTAGAATTCCTTGACAACACTCTGGTTTTTTTGTAGAGCCTGGTGAATATACATTCAGAGGTTTGGAAGAGAATGAGAGATACTGAGCTGAGACTGCCTGATGAACCTGTATCCATTTTGCACTCGATGTAAAAGGGAGAGGGTGAGATATAGAGAACATTTGAAAACTCTCAGTTGGACATGCACGACTACTTAAGGAAATAAAATCCATTACTCTTTAGCTCTGCTCTAATAACTTTCAGCAAATGTTTACACATCACAGAAGTCACTGAACTGAATTTCTTGGTAATTCAGTTATCATGTCCCAAGAGAAGCAGGCATTATTCAGGTAGGCTTAAAAAGTTCTGCCTGCTCTGCTACTAAGTGCAAATTCATGAAAAAGAGTGAGTGGGCAAGCAAATTTAATTTAAATTCATGGAGTGTTTATTATTTCGTGTTTTTCCCCCTGAAGAAGATCCGTTTTCTATCATGCCACATATAAACAGTTTATCAATGCCACTTATGCCTATTAAACCCTAGTATCTGGAAAATGCTGGATTCACAGATTAGAGATTTTTGGAGTGTAAAAAAGCCTTGTGAATAATTTAGGAAAATACTGATAAAGGAAACATAGCAGGTTGTGCTCAGAAGTCTATTTTATTGACTGTGAACAAATTTGCTGTCTCAAAGTTTAAAAAAAGAACTGAGAGTAACTGCAGTAAGTCTGCCAGACATAGGGATGAGAGGCTATTATTTTATCTTTCACAATCCTCTGCTCAAGCCTGGCTTTTCACAGTTCATTGGAGAAAAAGCTTTTGAAATACAAAATCTGAGCAGACATCTGTAGCCTTAATGAGCACGAGTCACGGTCCATCTCCAACAAAGATGCTACTGTAACAACACATTTAAATTCCAACTGGTTAAAGTGCAGAGCTGCAGCTTGGAAGGTTAAAGACAACAAAAATCAAATGCAGACAGGCAGAGCCTCTGCACATTATTTACTTTCTGTGTTTGGAGATCTTAGGGCATTCAGCTAAGTCTCCCAAAACTCTTATAAAATTTTTCATCCTTGATGATTTTATATACCACTAAAACAAGTCTCACATAGATTTTGTGCACTGAACTCTCAGAGTACTCTTTATTCTACTGATGTTTTTCTAATTGAGTTATCTTTTTTCCCGATTGCCCTTCTCAGTGTTACAAACAAGATCTTTCTCAGACAACACAGCACCTTGACCTCATGAAGTCTCATGCTAGGTTACCATTGTTCCCCTCCTGAACAGCTTCACAGTTCCCATAGACACCAGAGACAAGGATTTGTTTTCAATTGCATTCAAAGCGTGTTTTTGCCCTGCAATGGCTTTCTCTGTTTCAGGCACAGAAGGGAGATTCACTAATGGAGGTGTTACACATACTAAACAGACCTTATCTATGGGAATTGGCCAGAGGAATACAATGTGATTACATCTTTGCTTAACAGGTACTTGGTAAATGGGTAAGATTTCTGGGAAGGCAACAGGATGAAGTTCCTTCCAGGTATGTCTGTAACAGTGAGGGCTTCACAGACAAAGACAGACGATAGGCATCTGCACAGATATCCTGACTTCAAATGGCAACAGGGTGATCCTGTGTTTAACTCCCTGCTGATCACAAGTATCCCTAATGCCCACAGACCAGAACCACAGCAAACAGTAGCAGCCCTTGATCTAAGAAGCTGGAGCAAAGGGTGGATCTGTTCCCAGCTCTTGAAGTTGCCCATCAGGTAATTTTCTCTACCTCTGCCTGGCTCCTTGCCCAGTTATCCCCACCTGAAAACTAGATAGTGATGTTCTCACTTTCTCAGGACATTCTCCAAAGCTCTTTCATACTGACAAGAGCTACATTTTCCTGAAAAGTCTAAGTGTTTCAAATATCAATCAGAAGTCTTAAATACCACTGCATGCTCTGTCTTTACCTATTCTTTAAGATGACTGGAAAGACAGCCATGACCTTGCCTGCATAAACACGATAGGATTTCTTGATATGAAAAATATAAATACATATGTGTGTGTGTGTATATATATATAAATTTATTTTTTTTTTTACATCACTATTGGTATTAGTGTAATAACTTGAACTCTGAGCAATGAAACAAAATTTCTCTGTACAATGCACTTTCGAGGCTCTGAGCAAAACAATGGTTACTGTTCCCAAGAATGTAAAGCTGAATATAAGACTTGGAACTATATATAGTTATACAAGTAGCCAGCAAGACACAGATAAACCTAAGGACAGTAGCAGTCAGCAGAATTAGAAGCAGTGCCAGCATGTCTCATTCAGTGCACCAGAATGAGTGCATTACCAGTGCCTTCCTCCCCAGACTTAAATCCTCATCCTGACCACGCGCTACAAGAGCTGTGCTTTCAAGTCTTTGCAGCTGCTCTAAAAGAGCAGCTGAGTCAGCCCAAAGATCAAGAGCCTCACCTCTCACATGTCATCCTTTTTTAGCTTCTGCAGGGTAGGATAATTACTCCATGCAGTGCACACACACACAAAGAAAAGAAAAGCAGCAAACTGAGCAAATAAGTAGAGAACTAAGAAATACTTAGCAGTAGTCATAGCAACCAAAGGTCTAAAATTAACTTGGCAGCAATGTAAAAACCTGCAAAGCCAAAACCTGCCATAAAGCACAAAAACAAAAGGTCCAGACTTGACAGCTGGATGGAGCCCAAGGAGGAAATTAAAGTGTTACTCAAACGTAATTCAGGATTACTCCAGCATTGATCTATGCAGCAGTTCCTGGACACGTGATAGGACAGTGGTGTACTTTGATTAAATCATAGCCAGTACAAAAACCAGGCCCAAAAGCAGGGGTAGAACATAAAAAGGAAGAACTTTGTCCTGTTAGTTTCCTCTTTCTCCTTTGGTTAAATGGTGGGTCACCATCAAGGAGGCTATCACAAAATTGGTTACTATAAAGTTCTTGTAACATTTTATGACAGGAAAATGCCACTCAGGAAGAGACTGGGGCACTGAAAGCTTTAGGGGCTTGTGCTACTATCGGCCCCTTCCACGCACTAAATTAAACCTGCTCTGCAGAAGGAAAATCTCTAACCGCACCCATCAGAAGGCTTGGTAGACCAGGCTTATAAAATAAATCAAGAATCTGCTTCAAAGAAAAAAAAACCAAAACAGTATTATCTTCCTAGCATAAACATGCTCTCGTGCTCTTGCTGAGACACATGACAACTACACACCTCCCACACTCTAGTGCCAGTTCAAGCAAGGTGCCTAAGTTGGAGATAATAGCCACTGATCCTAAAGCATAGCCTGCTCTTTCCTCCAATCTCCCAAGAGACATTCCAGTCTCACCTTGCTCTAGTCACAAACAGGATTCCCCTACTGCATAGAAGTCCAGGTTTGGGGTCTTTGGCTGCTGTGTAATCTCTTGTGTACCAATAATGAGTAGTATAGGATAGTCTTGAAAGTTAAAACAATATAATGTTTTAATGGAGAAGTTAACAGAATTGTGAAATTCAACCACCAAGACCCAAGTGTATTCAGTCTCCAATATTTAAGGAGTAATGGACATACACTAAAATGCAAGAAGTTCCACCTCATCATGAGAAAGAATACCTTTACATTGAGGGTGGCAGAGCACTGAACAGGCCATCCAAGGAAATCATGGCATCTCCTTCTCTGGAGACATTCAAGAAGTCCCTTCCAACCCTTGTGATTCTTTGATTCTGTAATATCAGCTTCAACTAAAGCATACTATTTTCTACCAAATAACATTGGCACCACTGGCAAATTTATGTGCAAGTGCACTCTCCTGTCTTCTGCAAAGGTTAATTAGAGCTCTGAGCCAGGTAAGAGCCTGGACATTGTATCAGCTTCCTGACAGTGCAAAGGCATGCCCGACCTTGAATAATTTTGGAAGGTCTTCAGTACAGCTCCAAGTCAAAAGTATGAAGGAAAACAGGTTTGGCAAAGGCCATGGGTGGCTTTGCCTCTCCTATTCCCCAAGTGTTTAGAAACCAAGTTTCCATGATGTAGTCCACTAACATTCCTTGGAATCATGTGAATATCAGAGGCAGAAAAACTCAACAAATAAAAACAAAACATAAACTAATTAAAATGAAAATTTGTGGATGAAATGCTTGTGTTTTTATCATCTATCAGCTCTGAAACTAAATTACAACCATTGCAAAACTGTTACCAATTTATCTTGAGTGATCTATATGCCTGCAAAAAATGCTTGTTATTTCAACAGAATGTCTGGAAAAAGCTGAATGTGGGATGCTGTGCAGGACAGATGAATTGCATTTTTACAGTGTTTATTCTGGAGGCTGGCAAGAAGAGACACACAGTGCTCAGTTAGAATATGCACATTAACTTTTTCCTGGGTGCTGATTAGTGCTATGAACAGCTGGAGCGTAAGAAGGATAATAAGGCTTGAAGAAATGCGGTGCAGGATTTATAGAGCCTGCAGTCAGGTACATATGGCAAGAAATACTGCTTAAATGTGATTTAAATCTATTGTAGAGTAAGTTTATAATCAGTTTATAAATTTAGTCTAATCGTTCAAGAACTATATTTTATTGGCTTTGATTTTTGTAAAAGTGTTAGTACAATGTCCATGTCCTATTTTACATATTAGTATTGTCAATCCTATTTTTTTTCTAGAACTGTGAAGAAAAGATGTTACCAGATACACAATACACACAGCTTCACTTGTTCAAGATACTAACAATCTAGAAACCATGAGCAGGTTGTGATCCTGATTAAAAAAAGAAACAAATCCGCAGGGACAGACAATACCTTCCAGGTCACCTAATCCCTTTCCTAGGGTCACCTTTCATATCACCCATTCACTGATGTCTACTCAATGCCCTTTCAATGACTGCCTCCATGTTGCCACAGAAGAAACCAGCAGGAAATCCACTGCAGCAAGAGCCTGCAGGCTACCCTCTGGCTCTAGGAATCAAAAGGACACTGGAGAGGAAAGCAAGACTACAACAACTGTGTGATGTGGGTAGACACTCAGTCCAAACCAAGATGAAGCCCAGTGCTTGGCTCCAACTGATAATGCACCCGTGTGAAGTTACATTATGAGATGCTTTGCCTCTTAAAGTTATCCTGACTTTGCATCATGTTGTTTGACGTACAAACTAACGCTTCCTTTCAGCCACAAGCTTTGTAAACTCAAGAAACTCTTGCCAAACAGTGAGTGGCCTCAGTAGCTTCACTGTGATCAGGTTCCATCTTCAGGAAGGTCTTGACAATTGTACCTGGTTTCAAATCAAATTTTAAATATTTCCTTAAATATTATACATACATACATATAACAGAAAAAAAAAGAGCAAAATACAACAGCAGAGAAGACAGCAATTGGCTGTGAAAGTAGCTATTGCATAGCCCTTTTTGACCTTCCTGATCACAAGACCCAGACTGTCAAATGCCAGAGAAAGAGTGAGGGAGGAAGAAAGAATACAGAAGCAAATGAGGCAAAGAGAAGAAAAAGAAAAAAAGCTTCAGTTGAAAGCTTGTGTACACAAATGGGACACTAAGAAGCATCTGGAAGGCATTAACACCAGGAAGAAGATAAACATGTGCTTTTCATCCTCTGATAAAAATCTCACTTGATCAGAAAAGATGACACTGAAAATAGGGAGTGGGAGGGAAACATTCTAAGGCTGTGGCTGCCAGCGGCTCATTAGAAAATTGTAAGCTTTTCATGGGGGTCCAAAAGGCTCTGCTCTGAACCTGAAACTATTCTGTAATTACCTGAATGACAGAGTGCTTATTCAGCTTGCTCTTAGGCAACATCAACCCTGCTAGATGAGCTCAAAATTAAAAATTATTTTAAAATAGCAGAAATGGTCAGGATCACATGTAGTCAGGCATCAGCAGGGAACAGCATGCTCACTGGCAGTGAAAAATACAACCCAAACAGAATCCAGCTCTAGCAAGGTGTGTGTGCTCGAGTATTTATCCAGCTCAGGACATCACACTTAAAAAAGCAAAGGTGAATCAGAGCTTGATGGAGAACAACATGAATTATCAGACACTAACTACCAAGAAGGGATTGTTTAGGCTGAAGAAACATTGCAAGGAAGCTTTTAGTATTTTTAAATACAGAAGTTTGAAATGAAGGAGAATCAAAACCATGCCTGCTCTAACAATGCAAGTGCAGGGCTTTCAAACACTGCAGCGAAGTGTCCCAAATGACTAACATAAGAAATCACAGCTTTATTTCATATGTCTAATTGATTATAGCTGTCACCTCTGTGAGTGAATAAACAGTAGTAGCACCATGTGCCTCCATGCCTTTAGATTTCCAGTTACACTGATCACTCTGATGGTTTTATCATAGACACTATCATTCCTGTATGTCCTCAGGAGAGTTTCGCAACGTTTTTCTGAAAAATATAAAAAATCCTATAAATTTTAAGTATCTACAATCCAGGTTAAATTTGAACCACTTACTCAAAAGGCAAAGCACACATTAACTTACTACCTACACGTGTAGCTCTGGTGTGAGGTGCAATTTGCAAAGTGGCAAGGACAACGCAGCACTGGAACAGATGCCCTCAAGCTAACACTGGTCTAGGTGCGCTTTGGAAGTACCCTGAGACCTCTGACAGTCCTGAAAGTATACACTGGCCAGTAGTCAGAAATAACAACACTTTCACCCTGCCAATCAAATAACCCAAAACACCCCATAAAACCTAAATTTGGGTTATGTCTCCTGGTAAGCTGACAAACCTGTGTTCGTTTCATCAAACCCGTCTTCAGATAAACAGAAAAAAGATGAAAAATGCCTTATAACAATGAGGATGGAGGTCCTCTTGCAAAGAATTTTATATCACTTGTTACATGATCCCATTCTTCTCCCATGTTCAGTAGGAGTTCATACTTCATTGACAAATCAATAAATTCTATAAGCCTTAGAAGCTACCCATGCATTCTAAAAGGAAGGAGGAGCTCATCTCCTCCTTTAGAGTGCAGAGGACACTTGGACACGTTTCCCCTGTGGATGGACTTAGCATAACATTTCAGACAGTAAATCAAGATATTATAGTACCTGGGATTTTATCCAGAACCCTTTTTTTTTGAAACATGCATTATAAAAATTTTGGTCTCACTTCAGCAAGTTTTCATATAAATAAATTAAGCAAAAAAAATCTTTAATTATAGAATAGAGAAAATTGTTGCACTTGATGAAAGGTTGTTTATTCAGCACTGACAAATGCAGCCTAATGAATGCGAGAGTGCCAGATTTTATTCTTGCTGAAGACGTAGTCTTGTTTTTAGTTTCCAGAGAGATTATGGAAACATTTATTTTCCCTTTGACCCTGGCTGACTGACTAAACTAGTCATAGTGAATTGTGCAATTCTTGATATGAAAAGCATGTGTACAATGCAAGAAAGAAAAATTTATTTTAAAATTTGTATTAAGAGGCAAGAATCATAATTATTAATCACTATGTCAAGATAATTACTGCATGCAAGGGCAAATGAAGAGATTTTTGGTGGCATACTTATAGTTCTCGTTCTGCGTGAAAAGACTGGAGGCAAATAATAATGATTAGTACAGCTTAGCATAGTTTAAAAGGCACTGAATTAGCTAATGTGTCACATGAGAACGAACCTTTATTGACAGAAACTTCGGCTAATGCATAGCAGTGGTAAAGAAGGTTAATAGAAAACTGGCTTATCACAAGGAAAGGGTATTAACTGTATTATGGCATGATTCTGCAAAACCCCAATGAAACCATGTTTGAACACTGGCAGTCTATTTTGGCCAGCTTACTTGAAGACAGAATTAGGTTGATGGAGAGTAACAGCACGAGAAACAAAGATGATGAATAGGGGAAACAGGGTTTAAATATCAAGAGAGCATAATAAAGCATGCTTTATTTAGTATTGAGAAAATATTATTAAGAGGAGATATGACTGAAGTATATATAATAGCCACGGGTTATAAAAAATAAGCTCAGTGACTAATTCTTAGATAATTGGGCAGATCAGAACTAAAGGTGAACAAGGGGAAAAGGGAAAAGATGCAAGACAAATTTAATAAAACTTCTCAGAAAGAAGAGAAAATAAGTAAAATGATGCTTCATGACTAAATTTAAACAAAAGCTGGGGGGCTGTGTGGGCTGAGTAAAACCTTCTAGGAAGCATAATTTGTAATAGCTGAGACGTGTTTCCATTTACACACACACAAGCATCTGCTGCAATTTAAAAAACCTACATTAAAAATTCTTAAGAAAGGTTAAGAGTTTATCTAGTTTGAAAGAGGAAGAAACAAAACCATTTACTCCTTTATAGTACAGATGCAAATGACCAACTATAGTATTTTTTATAGTACTATTCCTTTAAGTATTTAAAGACAAATCACATCAATGTTACAGTAATCCAACAAGATAGATAAACCTATTCCTTACCTAAAAAGCAAGACTTAAATTAATAAAACGATTCACTTCAAGCTGCAGAGCTAAAGATTGTCAGCCAGGATCAGAAATTGGAAGTTCTCAGCTTCCATCAGCCATACCCTGCTCTCCACACGCACAAAGACTTTAATGAATTATTTACTTTTTCTTTACTATCAAAGACAAGGCGGTTTTATTGCTTTACTCTTAAGGTGCACTTAATTATCCTTGAGCAACCCAGTCCTGTCCTCCCCAGCACTCTGTGGTATTTTAACAAGCTGTCTGCATACACGTTAAAGATGGAGGCTGATTTAATATGCTTATATCTCAGCTTAAAAACTTGTCTAAACCCCAAATTAGAAAAGAAAATTAAAAGGAAAAAAAAGGACCAAATCACACTGGATTCTAGTCTAAGTGGAACATACCAAGTATCTAGAAAATACTGAATAAAAATGCAAAACAAACCACAGATACACACTTGTTCTGCATGACTCCTTGCTCCCTTTGCAAACAGCTTTAATTTTTCCGCTAATTTTGTTCCTGTAGATAAGGACCCCATAAACAAAGACCTCTCTGCTTGATGGTTCCTCTGCATCATGCTCACCTGTGCAACTCTACATCCTTCTCTCTGAACATTTTAAATACACCAACAACAAATGGTGCAATCTGCTTTCATAGGGCTTTTCACAGAAGTTTCAAGAGCTGTAAAATTGGAACAGAATGGTTACCTGTGATTCATAAAGTGACAGATGACCTGGGAGACCTCTACCTAGGAAAAATAAATTCTAAAATGCAATTTTCACACTCTGGGGTGTAACTACCCTGCCTTGGGAGTGTCACTGCAGTCTTGAAGGGATTAAAACAAAGAGCAGTCTCCATAACTAAGCCAGCTAAAAGTTTAATTAAATACAATTGCTTGCTGTGCTTCCCTTTCCCAAACAGCCTCATACATATTTATCACTGTAATTACAGCAGTAAAAACCTCCACAACTAATTATGCCATGCTTCTCATCTTCTATATGCCTGGAATTTTTTACATAATTACTACTGAAATTAATTGCAAGTTAGTTAATTTTGCACTTTGTCCTTTCAAGCTTAATTGAAAATTAAAATTTTTCAAACCAGTCATTCTTGAAAGCATGGTGCTTTTACTTCAGATGATGCCATAACCAAAATGTTATTTTAATGGCTTTTAGTAATATAGCATAGAGGAGTAGTGTAAATTTTATCACTTAAAATAAGAGAGCGTTGCTCTAATATATATGTACCGTATGGTTGGTAGTGCTACACTTTCCACAGAATATTCAGCCTGCCCAGTGCTAGTTGGCCTCTCATGCAGTGCACTAGCATGCCATTCCTTGAGACAGAGACTACTATCAGCCACAGTTAGCTTAGATTAAGCTCAAACCTTGAATTTGATTTGACTGTGGTTTAAGCATTGTGCCTAGTTTTCAAGGGTGACTAATGATTTTGGATGTCCGGTTCTACAATCGATTTTGAAAAAGTAACTAACGTTTCCTCCTTTAAGAGGTAGAGGAAGAACCAAAATTTGACTTGGTCTAGAAAAACAATTGCCTGAAAAATTCTGACTTAACGCAAGAAGCACAAAGTGTCCTCATTTTCTAGGGTACTCTCTGTAATCAATTGTATTTACTGATTTGGGCATCTTTAATGAAGGACACTGTACAATACAAAATCTTCCTATCAACTAAAGAAGTATCTAAATCCCATGGTGTGACAACAGACAGAATATGGATGGGGATCCCAGCAATTTCCAAACACAACTGGTACTCAAAGATGACCAGTGACACATCTCAGCAAACCAGAGGACATTTCAGGGGCCCACACCATATAGCCCCATGTAACTCAATCCACTATTTTTAATATTTCACTATTATTTTCATTTAAACCTATGTCCTTAGGCTTTTATAACAGTGGCAATATTAGGGGGTTTTGCCCACTAAAATAATTCATTATTGTTTTAAACAAAACAAAGTCTGTATTTCAAACACCTTTTCAATCTTAACTTCAAAGCTTCAATCTTGCTGTGTTTATTTTTTCCATCTGTCAAGAAATCTTGCAAATTTCTAATCAGATAGAAGATTTTCAAAAGCACAAGAGACCTTTGCTAGGAGAGCACTTGCTCCTTACTCCTCCACAGTCTTTATAAGCCAATGACTCAATGGTTTTTTTTTTTTTCTTACAATCTTCTGTTTTCAATTTCTGTAGAACCCTTCAAATTTGTAGAAATAGTTCAATTTCTGTAGATTAGTTCAATATCTTGTTGCAACAAAAATCAGGGTGGTTGGGGAATAATTAAAAAGGTAATTAGTAAGAAAAAGCATTGAAAGTCAAGAGCCCAAGAATGCCAAGAAAGCTCTTTCAGCAAGCATCGTAAAGACCTATGACAAGTGATCCCTTACCAGTAAAGCAAATGAATACAGTATTTGTTCTGTCTCAGTAGACTAAGAGCTGCCTGTGAGTAGCTGTGAACCTGAGAGCCACATGTGTATTATTAGCTCGGAGGTTCTGAACAACCTACACTGTTACAGTGTCAGAAAGCAATGATTTCTGTTTTACAGATAATTCACAATTCAAGGAGGAAAAATCCCTACTTGTTCACTATGTCCAGTTTAAAAGTGAAGTAAAACAATAAATTCACTTCTGCATTTTCATAGACTGACTATAGTTAAATACTTCTACCCACATAAAATTGTAAAGCTCTTTGTAAACCAGTCTCAATTTCTTTTTAACCAAAGAAACTTCATTCTGCCAATGGCTATAGCAAGTGTTACACAGATGTATAAACAAAAATACAATGAAATATTTGGTGTGAAATTAATCATTTTTTTTGTACTCTGCACCTGTATCAGATGGAAGTCTTCTATGCTCTCACTCAAACCTCAGAAAAACAACGCTTCAAAAATTTCATGCTAGTTCAGATGTTCTAAGGATTTCTCAGTGCATAGCTATATACTACACTAAGAAGCATTTTTAAAACCTAAAAAGAACAAGAAAAAAAGAAGAAAAATTAGATTCTGTCAGCCTTACAAATGTTGACAGCCATTTATTTCAACTACCCCACCACAATACTTCTGCTTTAATTAAACATTAAATCAGTCAAGTAGGCATGCAGATTTAATTACTGCTGCGGTTTAAAATGAGCTTATTTTCCCTTGAAGCCAGTGAAGGTTAGCAGGATGACCTCAGTATAATGGAAAATCCTCAGTCTGGCAGGATGCTGGACACGAATTTGTCCCTTATGGCACAGTTTAAATATCATTCTCAGTAATACAATGCTCACAAAGAAGTACTGGTTTTACAAGTTTAATCCAAACATACCTGAGGTCTATAGCAACTGAATATTTGACGGAAATAAATCAACCCGTTTTAGGGAAATAGCCTATTCAGCATTAAGTTTGGCAGCTCAGTAAGAGTGCACCTGATGCAGAAGTCCCCAAATATCTTCATGTTTGATTGATACTTTTCTCCTCTGACTCATGGTTGTGACCATTTCACTCAGCCTCCTCAGTACAGGAGTCAGGGTCAGGTCACTTCAAGTGAAATGGTCAGAACTCTCGCAGGGGACCATGGGTGGTACAGAAAAGGGGAAAGAAAAGAGGAGTCTTTCAGACCACATGGTATCAGTTCAAAGCATTTCCCATCAGACAAGAGAGAGAGGACTGTCGTCTTGAGCACCTCTTCCTGTTCACATCAGGGGTTTGGAAGAGACCAGGAACACACCCACCACAATGATGGTAAGAAGTTCTGTTCTCTCCTGAGTTATGTCCTACAGGGACTTCTGGGATAGCTGTCAGCAATCTGAAACCCACCCACTGATTTCCAGACCTCTGTGAAGGAAAATCTGTGCATGTCTTCATCCTTTTTCTGCACTAAGATTTTTGACCAAGGATCTCAAAGGCTGTATGTCAGATGCAGACAGAGATTCTGGTTCTGGGCAAAACCCAAGCAATGAAAGCAATTACTTGCTTAGTGATAGATCTGGGCAAAGCTGTTTAGTAGGAAGCAACTACAGACATTTGTATTTATTAAAAAAATGTAAGTATGCAGTGAAAAGCAATTGGCAGCTGAGAAGGTAGTTAGTAACACAGTCCTCTTGCATTTAAAAATTGCAGATGTTCCTGAGTATCTTTGCAACCCTACTCTAATACTCTGTCTAGACAAAAACACCATAGAATGTATAACATATGACACTTCCTACGTCCTCTGTGGGGATTAAGCAATAAATCAGGTTTTCAGACTCAGAAAAATCGCATTTTTTTGAAAGTGACTTGCCAAATTTCAGTAAAAGAAAAGTTTTCTGCCCTTGGGAATAAACCCATGATGCTTTAAGGATGAGTACCAAGAGATCACATCCAGGAAAATAAGTGAACCAGATTTGAAGTAATAGGATCTGTAGAGATCAAGGAGAAAACAATGACATATTCTATGCTGCACACCCTCTTTTTAATGCTGCATCTTACACAAACACTCCAAACTTGACACTCATTGTACAGAACAAATATTATGCATGTTCTTCATTGCATGCTAATTCTGTAAAAGAACTGAAGCATTATGACATTTAACACAAAATCAGTATCCTTCTATTCTCCTTCACTGGCATCTGGTAACAAAGGCAACTGGGGCTGTGTGATTCATTTCTCCCAAGTTACTGAACCTACCTAACCTTTAGGTTGTGGCTTAAAAATTACAGAGTTCATCTAGGCAACAGGAGATGCCAAGTCTCACCTCTTCAGCAAGAACTGCTTATTCTTTTCTATACAGTGCAACATATAAATTACATGAACTCTACTTATGGAAAATGGAATACAGAGCTGCATCCTCCCATGCCTCTTTTGCATCATCCTTCCTCTTTCTCTTCCTTACCCTCCCAAGGACTCTCCAATTCTCCTCTACAAAGCAATAAATAAAAAGAGTGTTTCTACCCATACGCCCTGAAGCTGCAGAGTTCAAGGTTCTTTCTTAAGGTTTTTTGCTCATAATCATTTTAGGATGAGAGCAGCAAGGCTTTCCAAGGTGTTCCATTCTTCAACAAAGATTTAACTAACCATGATAGAGGATGAAAGGGAAAATCAGCTTATCCTGGGTCTTTCTGAGGTCAGTGAATGCAAATGTTATATTTCTGGCAGAAATTAATCCTGTTTGTGCCTGTGAGCCCTCCACCTTGGGAGTCTTTGGTAAATGAACTCCAGCTGAGAGCATCTCAGTCAGATACATGTGTGAAACCAAAGCCAAACTGCTTTGCTCCACCCAAATGGAAGGAGATACAGAACACTTCAAATGCATTAATCTAGATCCCTTTTTGGACTAACTGCTTGCTATACAGTGGCACAGATCTTTCAAAACCACATCCTCCTCATTCTGTTGTCTCCATCATTAACATCAGTGTGTGGGGGATAGATTAGCAACAAACTTTCTGTCTTTGGCATAGTTTCTTTATTGAAACTCCAAATATAATTATTCATTTGCTTGCTAGTTTGTTGTTGTTTCACTGCTAACAGGATACAGAGCATTTCACTTAATGAACTGCACATCCTTATCTAACAATCCTTTATACTGCACTGTTTTTAAATAAAGGACCGATTGAAAAAATCTACTGCATTACATCATACAAGGCCAACACTTTCTTAAATAAGGAAAATTTCCTTTCATCTGAAGCCTACAGACCAACTTCATTGGTTCTATTCACTTGGTGAATGCATGCTACAAAGCATTAGCATTTGCATGGCAATACATGGTGTAAAGATAAACATCTTAAATACTTCATACAAATTCCTTCTTTTCTAGCACAGGAAAGCTCCTATCCATCCTATACACTGAATTTTAAACACTTCAAGGGGTGACTTAAATAAACCCTAACTCAGACTGAATTGTATGGAAATAGCCCAAGGCTCTGACTTTCTCCTGTAACTAATGACACCCTTATCAAACACATAGTACATGCTCTTTACTATTTTTCTTGATATCTTATAACTAACCAGGTATCCTGGAATTTTTCTTTCACCCCTTCACTCTGACAAACTCCTGATCATTAAAATATCATTAAAAGATGCAAGCAAGTGCTTTCATCTGTCTAGAAGAATATTCTGAATTGGGCTGAAAAGTAAGAAACAGAAGACACACACCTTCACTATTCGAGCTACAGCGTGTCCATGGATGAAGTCTGCTGTTCATTACCAAAAGCTTTTTTGGCAGGAAGAAAATGTGCCAGGAACCTGTTCTCCAGTAAAATATGTACATGTATATGAAAAAGAACACATCTGTTAAGACTGCATTAATATTCACTTTTGATTGCTCTGGACAAACAGTTAACAATTAACCTGCACTGCTGACTAAAAAAAATTAACTTCCTACCCCTTCTAATTAATACAGATGCTTTTTCCTCAGGAAGAAAACCACATTTTTCTGTAGTACTCAGAGTTCTGAGTGCAGGTTTGCTGTTCTGCCTCGTGGTTATACTGTGCACTTAAATCATACACCATTTAAGATAAAATAATATGAAGTTTATGGTCCTGTCGGTTTTTAAAAGCTAATGATATGTGCTACTTGAAGCAAACTGCAAGCCCAGTGGGAGGCATTATAATTAATACAGTTTGTTCAAAGAAAAACAAATGCAATTCCCCCTCATCTGTCAGCCAGCTGCACTGCAACCTGAATGCAAGGAACATGGAACAATAAAGCAAGTGTGTGAGAAAATCAGACAGAATTGGGGCTCAATAAAAACCAGTAAGAATATAAGCCAACTGCATCAATATCAGGCAGGAAGATTTGAGTTTGTAACATCTATTTAATAAATATAAATTTCTCCATCTGTTCTGGTTTCAAGTTTATCTTTCCTAGTAGAGATTACAAGGCAATTTTGAAATTTTCTCTCCTAAGGAGAGCTCTTCAATTGTACTTATAAATTATGAGAGCTTGCAAATTCAAGCACAGAGGAAAAACACAGTAGAAAAGAAGGGAAAGAACAAAAAAAAGTTTGCACAGCAGAAGAGGCCATGGGAATTTCTCCCCAGTCCCTGAAATCACACCCACACCGATCAGTGGCATCCCATTAGCCACTAATCTGATATTGATTTTAATCTCATTTGCACCAGATTAATTACTACAATACCAGATGACTCACTACTCATTTAAAATGGAGTATGTTATACTCAGATCAGGCCCTTAACATTTGGACAATCCTAATATTGATTCCCCCATGGCATTTAGTGTTGCAGAATTCCTCTCACTAACATCTACAAAGCCATTCGGTTTAAAAACAACAAACAAACAAACAAACAAAAAAACCCCACCAAAAAAAAACCACCCAAAAAACCCCCCAAAAAAACATCACCACCAACACCAAAATTTCAAGACTGGCTGTCAAGCATTTACAACAAATTCAATCAGTACTTGGTACTAGTTTCATGCTCCAATATTAGTCTGGTACTTCCAAGCACTTGCTGAGGCTTGAAACAACAAAGACATTTTTGCACTGACACAAACGTAGATTTTTTAACGTGCTGTGCTGCTGAACTAAGACAGCCTTCCTTTGAGTGAGAAACCAGCCTTGTGGACTACAGGTTAGCCAACAGCTTCCAGGTAGGACACGTGGATAAGAACAAGTATCCTTGGTAGATATCTACCTAGACAATGGTAGGGACACAGCCTCCTCCCTTCCTGCTGAGACCAAGTGATCCAAGAGCTATCAGCTGAATATTTAAGTTGAGGTGTACATAAAAGTATGGCTGAGTTTAAATTACCATGTCAGTAGCAATGTATTGTTGGGCATGTCTTCATACACACAAACCTGCACAGCTTCATTTTCCTTCATCGCTGGTCTTTATTTATGGCCAACAGCTGTTTCTATCTTTAAATGATTAATACCTCATTTTGGAAGATAAGGAAAATAGTCAACCAGGTCTTCTCTACACTGTTTATGAAATTCACCTGGCCTGTGAGAGGAGTGACTGCAAGAGGGGTAACACCAAGAACCTTCATCTTAGCACTGGGTATGTATTTAATTGCATTAAAAGGAAATGGGTGATAATGATATGCACTACAGATCTACTTAGAAAGAAAATTAGTCAAAATTTGGCATTTGCGAAGTTTTAAATAAACTAATTTTTTCTTGCACTGTTTTTTCTCCTTCCCTTCCCCCACACCTCTACAGATGTGAAAAAAAAATCTAAATCTAATTTATACAAGTCTCGGCATTTATCTTGGTACAAAACTTCTAATAATATATTCTTTTTCAAGCAAAAGGGCAATTCTGAGACCACAAAACCCAGAGTAACTCAGGATGGCATCCCTCAGCACCCAACTAGGCAAGTGAAAAACCACTGTCACCACCAGCATGGGATCTCCTCCTCAGTTGATTATTGCATTGCTCGAATTTTTGCTTAGCTCAGTATTACACAGAAGAAGAAATGCAATAATGTGTAACTGTTTTATTGCTCATTGACTACTGTAAATGTTAATAACTGTTCCAGCCTCTATTCTTCTCACTGCTTTCATACTCTTTAAGGGAACTATGTTTTTTCCTCACACAACATACTGACCCCATTCGCTGGATTTTCAGCTTGACTGGTCTTTTCTTTGAACAGATGATTTAAAGTGGTAGACACTGTATTTCTACCACCTTTATTTGTGAAAGAATTAATGATACCTTTTAAATGTGGGTAGCCTGAGGACTGTTTCACTTTGCTATGCACAGAAACTGAACAGAAACAGCTGAATGAGCAGCCTTCAACAAGAATTCACATCAATGAACTGCATAACCTACATAATATTTTATGTGATGTGGGGTTTATATTAATTCTTTTCAGTATGTACAGCATCATATAAAATTCAGAATTGTCTTCACAATGATAAGCAGGTTTAAATTTTAATGGATTAGAAGTATCCTTTCAGACTCAACTTCTCAAGATGCCAAAACAAAACAGTGTCTTCTCACATATCGATTATAAGCAATTAACAACAAATAATAGCTGTTCTTTGCCAAGGTGAGGAGCACAGGAGTGTGCCAGCTTCGGATTGTCCATAAATCAAGAAGCAATGAGTCTCCTCTCCCTAGTACCTCCACAGCACTTGTGTCCCCCCCAAGCTCCACGGGGCTTGTGTGCTGTAACTTCAGGGGAACGGAGGCCGCCATACACACAGACTGTGCGAACATCATCATTATGAAGATGCCAACAAAGAAATTACTTCCCAAATAAGAAGCCTCAATACAACACCAGATGCCTCTTCCTGCGGTTAATTAGTAACAGCAAAAATTCTCCCCCATCTCTGTGATAGAACAAAAGCCATTTTACCAAATGAGCCTCAGTGCCTCCTCTGTTCTCATGTTTACCTCATGTTTTGGTTGTCATCGCTGATTTGCAACAAAAATGCCTCTCTCTCTATTTCCAAGAAGAGCAGATCTGAACGAGCAAAAACCTATCGTTTAAGGAAGCACACTCTGGAAACACTTTAAATTGCATTGTTTTAATGAGACAGTATTAATCTCTTCCTGGTAATTGGTGGATTTAATTAATAAGGACAGTCTTTCAAAGAACTAAAATCTGACTTTCTAATGCACACCAAGTTTAATTAAAAAAAACCCCTACATAAAATCAAAAGCAGGGATAACATACTTACAGTCATTAAAATTATATGCCAAGACTACAAAAAGGCTATCCAAGGCCTTTATCTTCTCAAGAGACAAAAATTACCTGTGTAAGCAAAAATTACCCAATAAAAAATCCCAAAACAAAACAGAGAAAGAGAGAAAAATTATGAACTTTGATTCAACATTATTTACTTGCACGTACAAAGCAAAAGAGTGATTTAATCATATTCTGATGTTTTGGTACTCCTATTTAATCACTGGACTAATTTCAAATGAAAATGTACAAATATGAAAAGGAATAAAAATATCTGATAGAGAGATTTAGAGGCCAGAGTAAGTATTTTGAGATCATAGTGCAAATGTTTATTTTGTAAATATCCTCTTGTCACCACATCATTTTTTTGTACAACTCTGAACTGTTATCTTACAGGAATTCCTAGCTGAAATGGACCTTCAGTATTAAACCCTTCTTTCTGCTCAAGAGGATTAACAAGGCATAAAAGAGTCATGCTAAAAAACAAAGACTAATGTCTAAAATCAGACTGCATTGATCAGAAGGGAAACTACATTTTTTTCTGTTGCACTTCAAACTGCTGATTGATACAAGCATTTTCCACGAACTGAGAAATGCCCATTTCACCCCTGCAGAGGTCACACAGCAGTTGTGCTGGCAGACAGCACAACAAAGTATCAAAAGCCTTTTTGGGAAACTCCACATACAGGAGGAGTTCCACACTGCTAGAAGTGAAATAATCTACTAGGAGAAACATGATTTGAATTGAACTGCAAACATACAGCAGGATGCAATCAAGATCACCCTATTCCAAAACATCTTATTGCAGGTGCCCTGCAGAAGGGCATGAATTAACTCCTAACCTTTGCAAGGGCATGTCCAAAAGGAGAAATTGATTCCCACCTTCTTCCTGAACAATGTTTTCAAGTGAACTTGTGACAGGATGTTTCTGTCCCGCTGGATATAAAAGACAAGACACTAATGGTTACTGTCTTTTTAAATGTCTTTTTACAAGGGCATGTAGTGACAGGACAAAGGGAGTGGCTCTAAACTGAGAGCAGATTCAGAATATGTATTAGAAAGAAATTCTCTATGGTGAGGGTGGTGAGGCACTGGAAGAGGCTGTCCAGAGAAGTCATGGATGCCCCATCCTGTGCAACGCCAGGCTGAATGAGGCTCTGAGCAAACTGATCTAGTAGAAAGTGTCCCTGCCCCTGGCAGAGAGCTTAGAACTACATGACCTTTAAAGCAACTCAAACTGGTGTAGGATTCTATGATTAAGTAAGTAATCAACAGATAGTTTATACAAATCTCTAACTATATCCTTTGAAGATAAAGGAAGTGCTACTGCTATCTTAAAAATTTGGGAAAAAAATTATTGCGACAGAAACTTGCTGTAAGTCACACAGGATCACAGATGATCAAGGAACTAAATTCATTCTCTCAATTCTTTGATTAGATGGCCCAGGTGTCAAGGATGCCTTGTTTCATGTTTATGATCTCTGGTGATGATTACAGTGTGTCAGGAAGCCTTTAAACAGATCATTCCTATATTTCTCCTCTAGCTAAAAGCAAAGTAGAAATAGAAGAAAAGAATTTTTAAAAATAAAAATGACAACTTCCTTGATTTGCAAAACCAGTTGCCAACAATGCAGATCCTCTTAGTAACACTGAGAAGGATCAAGAGCAAGGAACACCTTCACACGTTCAGCAAGTAAGTACTCTGAATTGCACTGTCAAATGCATGACTAAATGTCAGACTCCCTCCAGCACCTCTCTTCCTTCTCTGGAGGATGCATTCAAAAAGCTAAGCTCCACAAATACATCTGGAAAATCCTTCTTCGCTAGGAAGATGCTCTGTTATAGAGGGATCATTAGAGCCATTATAATATCAATAAAATAGCAGATTAAGATCACAAGACTTATCAGCAATACCCTGCTCCCAAGTCAGTCAATGCAGCCATGGCTACGCCAGCACAAGAAGCTGGGATGTTCCCATTTGCTCTGCAATTGGTCTGGAGTACAAACAACAATAAATTCTGAAGCCACAATGGATTGGAAGATTCAAGGTAAAGAAATTACATTAAAACATCCTTCTTTACATCTCTGAAGATTAAGACAGTTCTTGCTTTTAGGTGAAAAGCACAGGCTGGCAGTAAATGAAGCTTGCAGTGAGTATCTGCTCACAGATGGGGCTTCAATACCTTTCCTAGATTAGCAACATTCTGCTGAGCCACTGCATCCCCAGCACAACTCTGCAGTCTGAAATCAAAAATACCTGGGCCATAATGCAAAGTGCTACTTTGGGTTAAGAAATTTCTTAAAAACAAGTGCTTGTGTCTGAAAACATTGTGCTGGATAGGCATTATCATCAGTCTTTACTCAGCTGACCTAAACTCAATGCTGTGGTTAACAACAAAAATATTGGCCAAATCTGTAGCTCTGACTGACAGAAGAGCACACATTCCCAGGATTAACGATTCTGGAATCATGGTCTCCTAGTGATCCGATCCTCTGGTACAAGGCAGTTTGAAGGAAGACAGTATTGATCATCAATGCCTTATCCATGGGCATTTTAATTCTTTGGGCTTGAAAAACAGGGTGTTTGTTTGTACGAGTGCTTTAGGTTTGTTCATTTTTACATGAATTTCTGAAAGTACTGGCTACTTTTAGAAATTCTACTATACTTCAGGGGCAACATTATTCCCATGGATCAGAGAACAAAAGAAATAGAGGGCAGAGAAACAATCAGAGTCACACAGTTTGTATAGACAGAACAAAGGCAAAGAATTTATAGTACGAAAGGATGCAAACACAAAAAGCTTAATGTTAACCTGATGTGATGCCAAAGAAATAAAACAGACTGAAAAGAAAATATTTGACAGTAAATTCTCTGGATCATTAACAACGTCTAAAAATATCCTTGGTCAGCAGCTTTCCTTGACACAAGCAATCTGTTCAGAAAGGCAAGTCAGCCTCCCACTAAATCCTGATCAATAAAAAAATCCACAGGATACAGTAACATCTTCTCTTGAGAAGCTAAATAACCAGTGCTTTGAACGTCTGACTAATATGCATGGTAGTGAGGGAACTAACAAAGTAGCAGAAAGCTGTGGAGGTACATGAATGAGAAGCGCAGAGGACAGAAGTTGGAAATATCAGTGTTCAAGTTGCATGACAAAATGCCACTTATAAGCACTTGATTTACACAGCTGATCTGAAAACTCATGTAAATAAATATTTCCTTTGGAAAAAATATCTACTTGGCACACAAGAATCAATCACATGATTACATGTTAATAGAGAGAAACAGAATGCTCTGAATGCATTTAATTATAGTAATGGGAACCAGAAGGGAAAACATTACCCACTGGAGTGACAGAAGCTATGGCAAGTTATTCTGATAGAAAATCAAACATGTTATTCCAGAGCTTTCTATGTGTAGCCCAGAGAAAAATGATCTTCCCTTTGCTCTGACAATTTTAAACACAAAACAAACTCAGCACTTACATGATACCAGTAATAGCAAAACAGAAACTAAGATACAACCAGCATAACCCTGGCATGGCACAATTATATGAAAGGCTGATAATCCCTATAGAGTGACTGTAACACACCAGAAAAACTCAGCCACAACACAACCTAGAGTTGAATTCTTTATCTGTGCCCCAGAAGCACAGCAGCTCTTGAAACATGCACAAACTTAGCAACAGCTCAAGACATTTCACTCATCCATGACAGAGGCCATGTAGCTGTCAACACAGGAAGTTATACACAACTCTGACATTCAAGTGTGAAGTTTCTAATTTTAAAAGTTCATCTTGAGAAAGGTCTAGCTCAATTTTTACACAGGAAAGTGTCTGAAGTGGCCTATTTTCAAGTCATAAAAATGTGATGAAACAGGAATATCCACAGCAAAATATGTAGGGCAAAATATGGGAAGTACTCCAACATTATTTCAGCTTTCAAATCAATCTCTGTTTTGGACAAGGAGCAAAAGAAAAGCTTTGACTGTTGAAGCCCACAGTGATGAGGTAAATATACATGAACCAGATCATGGAAAATGAGCCCACCAGCAGCAGAGATGCTCTGGATCTATCTGCTGCTCTCTGGAAGCCAAGATCATGCCCATTGCAGAGGGTGGCAGGTTTTACCATTGAACACACATTGCAGCTCACAAGTCTCTCCTGACAGCAAAACAGCACTTGGGGTGACAAATCTGTGATAGTTCACTGCTTCAGAATGAAGCCTTACCTTCATCCCTATCTGGCTGCAAATGCCAGGACAACAAAAAATACAACCTTGCTGGTGTGAGGATGAAGAGCAATGCTCAAACCAGACTGTGCTGTAAAGACATTGCAGAGGTCATTCGGAGTAATTATCAAGTTACTGCTTTCCACTCTAAAACCACATGGAAGTGATCAGATTTCATATTTTAAAAAACTGACCCTCACCTCTAGCTACATATATAATTTATTAAATGTTGTCCAACAATCAAGCTACAACTCTAGTAGTGCTAAGAAGCTGCATTCTCCATGTTCTCAGCATAACACAGACCTGTGGAGGAACGTTCTTTGTCAAACAAAACTCTCTATTTAACAGGTGAAATTCACTTCCATCCTGAACAGCAATCCCAACTTCATCCACTGCAAGCTTCAAAGTCAGAATTCATGGACTGACAACCTTTTAAGGTTAAAAACGTGTTAACTAATGTGCCTTGAAGTATTGATCTTGAACCATCTGCCTATTGAATCCTCTTCCCCACTGTGAAAAGCTAGAAGGAATTTGTTTTCACAGAAGGATGGGACAATCTGTGAATGCTATTTCCAACAGCATTTGACAGCACTCACAAAAAAATAAGTTTGGCACCATGTACCACACATTGTAGCTTCACAGAACACTATTCTCCCAGTGTAAATAAATCCTCCCATGCACATCACTTGTCCCTTCCAGCTCCTGCCTGTACATGACTACCACCCACAACTAGGCTCTAATGAGCCTTCTAATTCTACTTTTTTGGTAGGTGAACTACCTGCCGTGTGAACTCCCAGAGCTGCCCTCCAGCCAGGAAAGTTCCAAGCAGTAGGATGTTTCATGGGATGTTCTCATTCTCCTCATGTTGGATAAGACATACAATCAAGAACAAATACACCAGGTCTCCAGATGTAACAGGAATAAGGCCTTGTCAAACATCACTTCCCTGACAAACACTTCCTGTATTGTACTAGAAAAAATTAGGGACCCAATACTAATTTTTTTTTTTTTTTTTTTTTTTTTTTTTTTTTTTTTTTTTTTTTTTTTTTTTTTTTTTTTTTTTTTTTTTTTTTTACCAAATAGCCAGACGTTTTTCTTCTACGTATTTTCACACAGCCTCATGATACATCCCCTTTTCTTAAAGAAAAGCAGCAGTTATGCAGCAGTAACCCCCCAAGCCTTAGTGGGAGGCACAGAATGCTATGCAGGACACTGTCTCATTTGGCAAACACTGCCATCACACTGTTAGATTTGTTTGGTTTATATTGTCAGGATGCTTTAAACTTTTAAAGATTAGGTATAAATCAAAGCAACACGACTCCTTTTTCAACAGAACAGACAGTCCTACCCAGCTTTTGCAGATGCATCACATGCAGCTCTATATAGACAGGCACTAATTCTCCTGGCAACTGCACAAGTTAACAAAACCACACTTACATAATAAGATTGTGAAATAAACTCCTGGAAACCAAGAATCTCAAAGTTAACAGTCAGCTCTTTGTCAATGTTAATGATGTGCATACTTGTGTGCATGTGAGTGGGCAACAATCATCTGTAAAATGAAAAAACTGCATTAGCATTAAATTTTGAATTTTCTGTGTCTTGCTTGGGTTGAAGACTTAATTACTTTTTAATACAGGCTTCTTGTCCATTTTCTGGAGAGGGAAATAAATAGAGGGTTGTGAAAAATGAAATGCATCTACAGAATGTTATTACTTTAGCCAAGTGATTATTTTAAACTGTTTTAATGTTTTGAAAGCTTTGTCTCAAGTAATCAAACATCACTTTAAGGAGGCTGTTCGTGGTATTTATGAATGCAATTGCTACAGCAATTTATTCTCAAGCTCATTGGGTCTCATGAGTCAAACACAGGATTAGGCTAAATGAGTTTCCTGAGATGCCTGTGACAGTGCAAGACAGGAAGAAAGGGAATCAAAACCTACTGCCAACAGTAGAAATAGGAATTCAGCAAGTTAAATGATCACTTTTATCAGGACCACTGTCACACCGCTATGCTAAAAGATTCACAATATTCAAGGCTTTATCGCAGGTGAAAGCACAAGATCCTCACTGAAATACAGTCCTGTATTTGAAGTGTCAATACCTGATTTGCAGTTTATTGGCATTTTTCACAGGACTCTAGATTATAACTTCCCTTAGTCTGTGCCCTATCATCCTCACTGCAATTTCTCTGGAAAGCGAAAAAACCGCAGAACTGCCACTACCGACAGCACCAAGTGTCCACAGAGAGCAAAGCAGTTCTGTGTGAGCTCTAAAGACTCTCACTTTGCCTTCTGAACTTCTGTGAACATGTCTCTTCTGAGCAAGCTCTTGTAATGAATTTAGCTACTGGTGGTTTGCAAGGAAAAACTGACAGTAGAATGTATCTAACAGAAGATGGACTGGAAAAACCTGAGCTTTAGAAGCCCATTTGGAAGCATTTTAAAGATGTAGTAGTAAGTTGTAAGAAATGATGGTCAGTCTGTAGAGTGAGAAATTCCCTCTTTCCTGTAGGAATGAAAACTACACTAACACTAAGGACTGCTGCTGCAGTGACAGCTGTACCTCAATGAACCAAACCTGTGCTTCATTTAAAGCCCACCTGGGCAGAACATAGATGGCATCATAATTCATAATAGTAAACACTGTTAAATGACAACAGACAGGAGTTTTGTCCTTGCAAAGAAAATGAACCTTCACAACCTTGGTTAAGCAAGTGAAACTAGAGAAAGCAGCAGCTTCCTCCAGGGCTGACAGAACAGATGGCTAAGGTGCATGATAAAATCAAGAGGGAAAAGACAGGCTGATAGTCTCTTCTGAAAATGCTCCCACTCACTTTACTGCCAGAGAACAGACCTCTCCCGCTCCTTTCTTAGACTGCATAGTGGTAAAGGACCTCATCTGCCACTTACATCTATTTTTGCACCTTTTCCACTACCGCTTCTCCACCAACAGAATGAAAATCACATCAGCCAAACAGCAGCCATACCACACACCATTTATCACCAGAGGTGGAAAACTGTGCAGGGAAAGGGTGACACCAAACTGCCACACCCACAAGGCCCAACAGAAAAACGTAGAGCTTCTCATGTCACTAAGAGACACTGTGCAACAGTCAGCATCCCTTTCAGATTCACCAAAAAATGCAAAATAAGCTGATGTGGGGGACACCAGAGAATTTTCCCCAGTTAGAAAGAGAAGAGATTGCCCTCAGAACAATCATCACAAGCAATAACCACTCCTTTTTGTGTTTTGCACTGGGTAATGTACTCCCGCATTTCAGCAGAGCATCCCTGTCTCAGCAAATGAAGAGCACTGAACATCCACCTGCCCTTCCAGACACTCTGCCTGAAGGGCAAAAGAAAGGATTTTCACCAGCACTGCCAGTGAATGAATGTGAGATGGAGCAAGGAATGACAGAAGGAAAACACGTTTTAACAAGCAGCAGCAACAACTGGAAATTTTAAGAGATACTGGTGGGGTGGAAGAAAGGAAAAGTAGGACTCATAGACTTCACTATTATGGCCAAAGAGATTTCCCTTTCTACCTCACTGAATTACCTCTGATAGTTTCTATTATTTTCTTCCTCTTCTCCTTCTACCCTCCCATGGAAGGTCTCCTAACCAGATCTGTTTTCTGGACGTCTCATGCAGTACTTGGCTAGTACAAACACTTTTCTGCTGCCCAAAATCATTTTCATGCAGCTTGAAAGTGCCTAAGAAAACAGTTGCTGTTGAGCACTTGCTGAGGCTGCAGCAGAGCTACCTTTACCCACAGCAGCTGGACACCTGGCAGAGCTCCCTCCCTGCAACAAGCCATGGCCATTCCCTGAGCCAGGCAAGGGGCAAGGGCATGGAACTGGATCTTGCCCAAGGAACAAGCTCAATAGGGAGGAGGAAATACTCAAGCATTTGGGTGAGCACCCAGGCTCACAAGATACACTTTCAGTCTGGAACACTAAAGGTAAACTATGTAGGGCAGAAGTAAGGTTTAGAAATTGAGACCCAGCAAAAACATAAATAGGTAATAAATTCAGCTGGACGGAGGAGGGATTCATGTGATTTACCAGTCACTGACTCTGAATGTCAACCTCAGTCACTTCCATCCATGGAGAGAGAAACTAGTGCCAAGAAAAATGAAAGAATATCCTTGTTTGATCATTGTTTTGAGTTCCAGAGATCAAAAAAGCTCAAACAGTATAATAAATAATAAAAAATGAAGTCATAACATCTGTATCCCTCCTGTACTCCTCTGAAATGAAGCACCTATGCAAACACATAAGACTTGCAAGAAAGAAACCCCTTGTAACAGATAGAATGCAGCAGACAGAATGAGATCAGGCCAGGTTGAACCATGCACAAAACATCAACAGAAAGGTCGATGCTTGAAGATAAAGCCACAGGGCAGCAATTTAATAACTTCCTAATGACAAAATGGGCTTAAACGCAGCTGATCTAACCACTGGAAAAGTAACAAGCTGAAAGACAAGCTCAGCGCTACATGAGCCTACCTCTGGACAATGAGAATCTTCTTTCAAGAGTTATTTAGCAAGACTCAGCAAGAACTGCTCCACGAGACCTTAATAAAAAAACGCAGCTGGGATGGAGTGTTCATTAAAAGCAGGAAGCACATTTAAATGTACAGTTCACAGAAAGAGTGGAAGCAGCCCAGTGTAGGGCAAACCTCACTTATCTCACCATTGGTTTTCACCCAAAACAACTGAGATAAATTCCCTACCCTATTCAGGAAATCAAAGATTCAGAGAGTTTGTTCTGGATGCAAAAGACAAAGGAAAGGTAAAAGTTAAGAGTCATTCTGCACTACAGGTCTGTAGAGGCACATAGGCTATGTAACACTTGAGTTTTCCTTGGCTTTAGAGCAGAGGTGAAGTTAGAACAGGAAAACCTGTGAGAGCTGCAGTTACAACAATCCCCCAGAAACAGTAATTAAATCCTCACAGCCTGAGGCCTTGAAACTTAGACTGAGCAAAGCACAGCAGAGTGGTACAGAACAGGGCAAACTGAATTGTCTAGATATGGTTATCCATTTTGAAGCCTCTAACAAGGAAATAAGTGGAAATAAGGACTCTGATATCTGCTCCAGTCAGCATTCTTTCAGTCAGGGAGAGGCCTTGCTTGTATTAATTTATCCTTGGTGCTTCATTATTCATCTCCTTTAAAGAAAACCTACACTGTTATCATATAAAAGGGTGATCTTTTCAAATTTGCCTAAGAGTAGAGAACCTACTAGAAGTTGACCCTACTTGTGCATCTAAACATATGTTTTGGAAAAAAATCTACTTCATAATATTTGGCTTTCTTGTTGGGACAGAGCCACAGCACACATAAAAGAGACACATTCCTTTCTCAATGTGAAAAGGGCAGAGGTGTGCAGCATCCTCTTCTTTTCCTTGGCTTTCTCACTGCATAGTAAAAGTAGAATGGAAAATGGTACGGAAAAGAAAAGAAAGAAAAAGGAAAAAGCTAAAGAAGCCTGTCCTAACTATCAGGAGAAGAGACAGAATATGATGTGATTGCAATTCCAGAGGCAACTGTCATAAGAGGTAAGTAATGATTTTGGAGAGGCAGTCCTGCAGCCCCTGGAAAGGAACAAACTGAAGAAGTCTGATTAGTTTTTTTCCCTCCCCTATCTCCCACAAATGAAAAACTTGGGGAAGAACACAGCAGAGAACTCCACCCTGTTATGCATGACAAAGACTTGTGGTTGAAAAAAGCCAAGGGAGAATTTTCTCTGAAGCATCACTCACACAACTCATAGCAGTGAGGAATGCTTCTAGACAACTGCTGGCAGTAGCCTGCACTCAACCCAGATGCAAAGGCTTCCACCCCCTTCTCCCTTTTAATGTATGAGCAGGGGACAGGTCCTGCTCTGCACCCTAACCTCTGCAAAGCCACGTTTGCTGCACATGGCTGGGCTTGGCCAAAGGCTTGCCCCCAGCTTACACTCCAGAAGCAGACTATTAACCGAGTTCTTGTGGAAACTTCCTGCTCTAGCAGATGTTTAATGCAGTAATTTATTTCAAGACACTCTCCCCACCACCTCCTTCCACTGCAAGAGCTTGGTTCCGGTGTCCAATGGGAAGGTACTGCAGCCAACAAACACACCTCATGTCAAAAGCATCAGGATACTGCCCCCACCTAGCAAACCACAGGCAGGGGAACTGCTAGCAGCATCAGAGAAACTCATGACATATGCTATAAATCATGGCCATAAAATATAAGCAGTACAAATAATACAGTAAAAAAGACAGAAAGGAAATTCCTGCTCTAACAGCTATAGCACAACCAGAGCAGAAACTGACTCCTTTTCTCACCTGATTGCGAACTGCAGACACCACTAAATTTACATTAAACCTCTGCTGAAAGAAACACATGACTACTATGAATATTGCCAGCTGGGAATGTTCTTGTAGAGGGCCACTCTGGCAATCACATTGGAGAGAAGAGATGTGGTCCAGAGATGGAACAGAAAGGAACATATACCCAGTCTTCTCAGGGAAATGTGTGATTCCTCTTGCCTGTGGGTTTTGAGGGTTTTCTTATATTTGTTTATGTTTTAAGCCTAGATGATCTCCTGCCCCTCCAAGGTGACACTAAAATAGGAGAACAATAATTGTGCAGGAGAGATTTACCTGAACAGGGGAACAAAACTTTGTGATGTTTTAATTAGAGGTAGTAGAGTGAAGTCTGGATATGGCTTAGTGCAGAGTTCCCCTGATCTGACACATCCAGAAAAGCCAAAAATAAACATGTGACAAAGGAGCAAGATGCAAAATTTGAAGACAGAAAAAAACCAAAGCAAACAAACAAGTGAAGAAAAGCCCCTGATGTGTCTTACAGAACAGCAGGCAATTAAAAAACAACAAACAAACAAACACACAAAACCCCAAACAAACAAAAAAGGGGGCGGGGGGAAGCAGCACAAATTTTACTTAATTTCTTTCCTTGAAGAGTTTTCTTAATATAAGAAAGCAGAGAATATGGTGAGGGTGAAATGATGAATGAAAGAGCACAGAAACAGGAGAAACAGGCTCAGTATGTTTCCTCTACTCTGTATGTACACCAGGCTTTCTGGAAAGATTGACCAAATTGCTGATGTACAGGTAAGAAAGACAAACCAAAAGCATTCCGGTACCTTGCTGGGAAATTCATTATTCAAAGGTTAACTCACTGCACAGCGTTTTTCCATGTGCTTGGTTTCCACCTCAGACAGGCCATACAGCTTGCAGAGGCATCTGCTGGGATCTGTCTCCAAAATGTGGGCTCACAACACCACGTCTGCACGTTTCCTCAGGCACTTCCAGCCAGCGCTCCTTCACATACAGAGTCTTGAATTACATCCACCTTGGCCAGGAATGCACTCCCTGAATATTTTCTTGCAATTATCAGTCATGGCTAGAATCTGATCTCATATGGCTGCCAAGTAACCATCAACTGGGATTTACATATCAAGGGGTGCAAAAGGTAGTCTGGAAAACAAGGGAGAGGCCAGCAGTGGCTTCTACAAACACTCAGTGACTCAATCACACTTGTGCGGTGAGCTCAATAAAAAAAGCAAGAATTTAGGCTCAGGATTATAAACTTTGGCAGCTAATTCATCACAAAACTGATAGTGTGTGCATATGAACAGTAGGTTGCTACTACCTCAGTCTTAATTATATGAGCTGCCTCCCACACAACAGCAATTGACAAGACCATGGTCAAATGATCATTTCCTAAAACGCAATTAAAAAAAAAA
>VXBB01025233.1:489308-586189 GCA_013399915.1 Illadopsis cleaveri | reverse complement strand
AAAAAAAAAAAGAGAAGTAGGAGCATGGCTTAAGCCTCTACCTGTGATGTGCAGCCACTATTTGCACAGTAAGCTCTGCTCACTGCCACCAGGCCTCATCTTTTGTCACAACAGTTGCTTCCATCCTCTCATTCCTGCTGTAGCCACCCTGCTGCCTGAGCCCATGTCTCAAGAACCTCTCTATAGAACCTATCCCCAACACACCTGTTCCAATCTGGTCAGACAAATTCGGCTTTAATAGTAAGTAGAAACAACAAAGAAAATCAATCTGGTGTTTGTTCAGTTTTGAATGGAACATATCGTCTTCTCATCCCCCTTTGAGTGGCTGATCACAGTTGACCAGTTTCTAAGCAAGGATACAACTTCCCTCATGGCATTGCATTGCTGAAGACACATATTTATTGTTTTCTAATTCTAGAGTATGAAAAAAGAAAAATTTGATGGTCACTTACTGTAATGACCCATACAATATTCCCATACAGTATTCCCTCAACTATGGTTTCTTACAATTATCAGCACAAGATACCTTGCAGAGCTTCCATTTTAATTGCACATAATGTTCCCTTTCCCTCAAACTAACTGCAAGCCACATCCTCACAAACCTGTCAGCCAGGCTCTAGCCACCATGGACTTCACAGCTAACTAACAGAACAGTTCAAGTTTTCGTTCAGAAAAGCTTTGAGGTCTAGGACTTGTGCTGCAGCACAGTCCTTAGTCTTCTGTAGAGAACCATAAGCACTATTTGCCAGGGAAAAACCACCTCAAAAAGTCTAAAAGTGTTTTCCTAACAGCCATCACTAAATCAGGCTTGGTGTTTGCTCACTATTCAGCATGAAGGAAGGCGGCAGAGGGAAATGGCAATCTACAAAAAACCATCTGGAACAAGTTAGTTTTTAATTCCGACAGGTTTTAGTGCAGCGTAACACATTTCCTAACCTCTTAAAAAAACCACCAGATCCTCAAAATTATTTCCAGTTAAGAACTTGGAAATCACTGCATTTACTGTAGTGCAATAATGCTGTTAGACTAAATGAAGCTTTGAAAGCTTCTGCTTTGAAGCTCCAGAGGATGTACTTCAGCACCAATGACCAGAGCCCACAGTGACTGGCTGGTGCACTGCAGGTGACTTACAATATTCAGAAATGATTAATCATATTTATTTTCTTCAAATTACTTAATAATCTTTTCCACACCTTTCAAAAGTTAAAAGTCTGGTATTTTTCCCATGTAAAATAGAGATGAGGCATACAACTCAAACTGCCCAAGGTTATGTACCACACCAGTAGCAGTGAGCATCAGGGAGCTCCAGCTGCTGCCACCTCTGTGCTCACACATGTGAACAGGCACTCCCAAGTGTCCCAGCCTCCACCTATGTTAATGGAAACACTATTTAATCATAAGGCATATGTATCAACAGGAGTTCTGAAGCCAATACCTTCCACTCACCAGGTTGTGACCTCCCTTAATAGCCCACACCTGTCTTGACTTGAATGGAGATGCTAAAAGCACTTTATGGCACCATGCCCTTCACAACTCCTCTCCCTGCTCGTTCTCCAGGTTTTGCTGTTTACATAGACTCTATATTACAAGTAAAGAGAAAATTAATTATTCAGCTTCTAATTCACATTGCATGTTGATGTTTATATAATTGAAAACCATATAATTACTTTATGTTTTAACATCCCTCATAAATATGGATTTTTCAACACAATGCTTTACAACAAATTAGCACCAAAAATCTGGTAATGTTTGATGGGAGCATGAGTTACTTTAGCAAGCTCAGGGAACAGCACGAAGACTAAATACTGGTGTGATGTCTCTCATGACTACACAATTTTCAGCACGTAGATGAAAATCCGCTGCAGTTCCCAGCTTTGCTAAGAAGCCTGATCAGAGTCTGGGACACACGTTTTAATGCAAGAGCAGCAAACAAGGAAAATCCAGAATTCAACAGCCTCATCCTTCACACATTTACAGGTACTGAAATGCTTGGCTGAGGATGCATCTCAGCCTAATCTAAAGTCTGGCAAAAAACTTCCCTTTTCATGATAATCTGCTCACTTAGTAAGTTTCATTTGCTAGTTTTAGATCAGGCAGTACAAAACAACTTTCCCTGAAACCCTGGCTGGCAACTCGCTTGCACTTTAAAGTCACCCTCAAGCAATTTGTGCTCCACAGTGAATACAGCACACTGGCATAGCAACTTAAGTGGCATCTACAATAAAGAAACAAATGCCTTTAGCTTCAGCTGCAGAAAGTTAATGCTTCCATTGACCTGGCTGGGACCAGCATTTGGAAGGAGTGGGCATGAAGACCAGTAAGGTCTGGTAGATACACTTCGACATTAATACTATCTCAGTGATTTGGTATCCCCCACAATTCAGTTTTCCATACCTTTATTTGTCCTACAGGATGATATAAAATCGTATTTTCTGTAAGGCAAAACAGAACTGCAGCTATGCTAGCACAGTGAAGTGAAACCACTTAGAGAAAAACAAAAATTACCCCAAACAGGGATTTCTCAAAGTAATAGACACAAACTGCCAAGACGTGTTGAAGTCCTGCACTCATGGGACCCCGTACATTTCTGGGGACAATTCTGCACTTCTACCTGCTCTCCTTCCTACAAACCAAGTGCACTGCAGCAGCACAGATTCTAGCTAAAGGGACATCTGGCTGACCTGGAGTCACTGCACATACTCTTGTTGAGCAAATGTCAGTAAAACTTCTCAGCAGAGCTTGGTAACCCTGCTCTAGGGGACTGTCTACACTGAAAACATACTGGTTTAGGTCAATCACGTAACTGGCTACGTACTAAACTGCTACAGAATCTGAATGGAGACCCTTTTACACCTGGCCATGTTGGACCTGCCTGTGGCTTTAGCTTTGCGTAAGAACACACATACAAGCTTTGACAGAGCTCACATGCCAGAAATTATTACCAGATATAACTGAAGTAGTGAAAAGATACAGATTTTAACCACATGCAAAAGTAGTTACAGCTGGGGACAGAGTTGCAGCCTGAGATTTTAGGAGCCACATCTTCCAACTTTACTGTTGGCAGCTGCAGGTGGAAAAAATCAAACCAAAATAAAAAAATCTACCCCAAAGTCTGACACTCAAGTAGCTGAGATCTGTTTTTCTCCACACACAGGTATATGCAACAAAACTGGTCTTCTTGCCAATTCCACTGCTGTATAAAAAAATCAGTCCAACTCTTAAAAAGAACGAAAGGGACAGTGGTGCTCTCTACCCAAGTCCCAGTGCAAACTGCTGAATGCAGCCACCTTCCTCAATAATTCATCTTGGGAAATCACTTCTAACCAGTGGTTACAGACATGACAATGCCAGACCAAGATTAACAAAGGCACTGAAGCATAAATTAACCTCACACTTTTTGCTGACCTGGTTAATGCACACAGGCCTTAAAGCTAAATTTAGGCTAAAGCATTATTACTTACCTGAGATTAACATCAATAATCAGGCTAAACAGCAAGGTTTAGCTAAAAGTGCAGGGTTGATGGGGCCAGACCTGGTGGGAGAGCCATGCAGACCAGCTCTCAGCTGGGCTTGGAAGTAGAATTACAGGTTGGGGCAGACCAGTCTGATGAATGAGGGTAAGAACTGAAACAGAAGACACAGCCAAGCTAACTCCCACTCTGCTAGCAGGAGTGTCTCTTCAGTACTTAACCCACGAAACCTTTGTTGAGGCTCTTCCATGACACGTGTTTGCTGTGACAACTTCCATTTTCCAACAAAAAACAGACTGGCCTTGTACTGAAACTGCACTAACAGAAGGTTTCATTTTAAATATAAATGCCATAATCATTTTCTACAGTAACTGTAGAAAATGCACTTGGTCACCTTACCTGGAACTGATTTTGTTTCACAGCAAGTCAAAGATTAACATCTGTGTCTTTTATTTGGATTCCCTCCAGTGACAGCAAAAAGACTTGGGTCTGGCACCTACAGTCCAGCAACAGGAGCCTTTTGCACAATTAAATCATACTGACATAAATGAAAAGTTAATGCAATTCAGCAGCCAGAGCATGCATGACATGCCAATACATACAGTGTATTTCAACACCAACATGATGTTATAAACTTGTGGAAAATGTATTTCACAGGATTTTATTTATTTTTACTAATGAGAACTCAAGAGATAATTTAATGAGACTCAAGATCAATGGGGAAAAAGAATGTCTTTTATTTTACACTTGTCTTCCTCAAGTGTAACATTTTATAACCTGTTTTTGAAGTTTTGAAGCACAGGCAATGAAATTGGATATCCATGTCATCACCTCTTTCTGGAACTTTTAATTAGACATAAATGCCACAAAGTGAAGGTAAGAATATCTGGACACAAGCATTCAGAGCTCACATTTCATCTCTGCACAGGTGAGAAGACCCCAGGCCTTTTCAGGTTCAGTTCCTAGCTCTTCTCATCAGCCACTTGATGAAAGAAAGGTATCCCCACATCTCCTGTTTCTCTAAGTAGCCTGAGAACTGCAATTTCTGTTCCAGCAACAACAACCAACCAATCAAAACTGAAAATCATGGTATTATAATGACAGACCAATGAGGCACTCCAGTGAGACCAGACTTCCATGATGGGAGTGAGCTGTGCCTTGAGGGAAGGCATTCTGAAGTACATCTGTCTACAGAACATACTTAACACAAGCTGGAGGCACAATGGTAGTTCTCTATCCTTACTATCTTCAAGGAATTCCTTTCAGGTCAAGATGATTGTTGCCAGATCCTATTTTTCTTCCCTATTATCCCTGATAAAGCTGTTGGTAAACATGGTGACTCCCAGTGACACAACACACCATTCAAGACTTGACCTAGATCATAAAACTGATTTTTACAGTAGTCAAGTCATCATCTGCTGGTAACTTTGAGCTTGAAGTCACCAAAGGTGAGCTCAGCAGGAGATTAGTGGAGAGTCTGGACACCTCCCAGTTCTAGAAACACCTTTTAAAATAAGTTTGTTGTCCATTTGAAGACTTGAAGTCATTGCTTGTCTATTGCCACATTACAGTTTAATAGAACATCTGCCCTCCAAACAGGGGCAGCATAACATTTTGGCAACATGTCTTTTACTATTCTGCCAAAATGGCAAGCCTGTAGAAGCAACATGCTGGTCTGCAAGGAGACTATTCCTCAGCTACATTCCTCAGCTACACTGCCTGTTCTGCAACAAAACCTTGTCTTACTCACAAGCTGAGAGACATAGCAACTCAAATCCACTTGTACCAGCTGTCTGGACCTCCCCCTGAGATCCCCACATCTATTTTAAACTGCTTTAATTCCAAAGCCTCCATGCACAGTGAAGTTAGAGTTCCTCTCTCGAGCCCACTCAGAAGATACCATGTTTCTGAATGAGTCTGGGCCCATCTCAAGTAATGCCTGGGCTATTATCAGTTGTTCTTATCGAGTGATCAACAATCCATTTTACAAATGATGGCCTTACCTGGGAGGCAGCACAGACCACAGAGTCCACGTGCTGTCGAAATTAACAGAGATGAACTCACCAGTCACCTGAAAGGTCAGTACCAACTACATGAACACCTGCCTCCTGTAGCTCACCTTACCTGTTAGTCTCCATGCAGATGGATCCATTTTTTTCTTGACAAGAACCCTCTCAAATAAATAATCTTTTGAGGAGAAAAAAAGGGAAGAAGAGGAAGCATAGATTCAGAGAACAGAGGAACATAGGAAAGAAAAAATTCACAGCTAACAAAACCATTTCCATCTAGCGACTATTACAAAAGAAGGATATTGGAGTGCTAAATATGGTCAGGCAAAGCCTTCATTTAATAAAACATTCAGTAACATTTTATTTGTATCCTTCCTTATGTTTCTGCTTCTATTCAGTCTGCCTCTGAGTATTAAATTCCTGCTGCAGGCTGAATCCGGGCTGAGATTATGCACAATAATTGCAAGTTGAGCTTCAGTTTACATACTGAGACAATAATGAGTCAGAGAGACTCAATAAAATCCTGTATACAGACAGATCAGACTACAAAGCCTTGGGATGTTTAACTGATACCACAGCATTTGGGAATTTCAGAATTTCAATTTACCACGTGCAAAGGGCTGGTTACAAGCTCCATACGGGGTGGGATGTTCTGGTTGTTATTTGTGTTTCATAAATTAGGTTTTGTGGTATTTCATTGAAATTTAGAGTACTTCTGTTGCACTTAGCTGTCACTAAAACCCACTTTGCATTGCAATTCAATCATGCAAACATTAGCAATGGCCTTGGTGCTTACCTCTACAGCCAGCCCACTTCCAGCTTTGCCTATATAACTTAATTCATAGAAATTATCACTACAGAATTCATATAATCACATAAAAATTCATTTTAGCAAGTCAACATTTTGAATGATTTCCTTCTTATTCAACACAAGGTCAGATATTTTTTTTTTACTATGCTGACAAGTCTTGTATAAGCAATTTATAATGCCCCAGAGAAAAGAACAGAGACTTCTAAAACTGTGTATGCTTCTAAATCTATTTTAGAACACTGGGGTATATAAAAGTCCTAATGCAAATTCAATGAAAAGATATGCAAAAAATAAAAAGAGAAGGTATCCACACAGGCAGCAGTGGACATTACCAAATACACAGGACAAGAATTAACTTCTGAACACTTGCAAAACATTCTGTTTAAAACTTGACCATAATGGTACTGTTTACAAACAACTGCAGAGTTAGAATTTCAGGAATATTACTGAAGGGCCTCTTTTTACAGCAGCAGACAGAGTGAATACAGACTAGAAGCAATAAAACTCCCTTTCCTAAGCAACAGGGTCAAAGCTAGTAAAGGTATTTAGCAACTTAGATGGAAAGAAAAGAAGGACCATGAAAGAAAAACGAGTTTGAATTATACTACCCAGTATGCTTTTGTTATGTTGAAGTCTTCTAAACTAAAAGTATAAAATGGTGGAAAAGAAGCACTGTGAGGACACATTTAGATTAAAAAAAAACCCAAACCAATTAAGAGAATAAATTAAACACAGTCATAGAGCTGAACAAATTTACATGGTTGTTGGAAGGTACTGAGGAGGAGTAATTCCTTTCCAATTGAGTGGATGCCTGTCACAGAACAGGAAATCCCCCCAGCAACAGACAGGCCTGAGGAGTACACCCAGAGTAGATGCTGTGAATGATTAACACTCTCAGCTAAATAGAGGCATAGGAGGAAAGTGTGTGGGGGAGAGGAACTTTCCTCTCAGTTGAGATCAATTAAACACAGAACAGTAGCAGAAATTTCTAATCGCTGCTGGTGTTGTTAAACTTGGAGTAACACCCTAGAAAGAGCTATTCCAAAGTTATTCATATATTTGACTGGTGTGGATAATCCAAGCAATTATATCCTCCATCCAATCCCAAGACTCAAGCACATACTTTGATGAATACATCACATTCCAGATAAAGGGAAATATTTTGCCATGCTACTTCAATGCTGAGAAAACTGAGATGACCAAAGTATAGCTGGGGGTGGATTAAAAGAATTGCTCTGAAGCTTATCATGACAGTGACAACAGCTACAGATAACTTCTGTGAGGACTCAGGGAAGAATTCTTTGACTTGCTGCTAAACTGGCACTTTTTAATCTGACACTTTCCTCATGACATACAAACCTTTGTAAAGTACACAACACTCAGCTACAAGTGGTAAGGACAAGGGAGGGCAGGAATGTTCTCTGAAGTTCGATCTTCCTCTCATTTTCACAATTAAATCATGGAGTCCTCCCTCCTCTCAAATAAATCTGCTCTTATTTGTGACTAAAATTCATCTTTATATATGCACATCTTCAGCTTCATCTCAAATTGCAGCATGCTAGCAAAGCTGTTATTCATCAAGGATGACACATTTTGAAGTGTTCCATGTCAGAGCTGGGTCAATATGTTTTTCAGTAGGAGGCCACATTCCTGTTTTCCTAGTCTGCAGAGTGACCCTTCTTGACTGAAAAGATCCTTATGCATGGAGGAATATCTGACACAAACCAAACTGACATGCTACTGGAGCTTTGTAGCAATGACAGCAGGATAAAGGAGGCCTTTGAAGTTCATGGAAGAGCAGGAAGAGGTGATAATTTAAAAAGCTTGTCAGTATACCCAAGAGCAGAAGGAGAGCAAAGTATCAATTAATAATTCACACTTCTATTTCCCATGTTATCACAGTATCTCAAAACAGTTTGCAAATATTGATTAAGTCTAATGACATGCCCCTGAAGCAGACAAGCACAGCTGAAGCTCTATTCCTACCAGTCAGGATGGCACTCTGGGAGCATTTCCTTTAGCTGATCTATGCCCTCTCTTTCCCATCTGTTAAATGGCGATAACGACACTATCATGCAGTGGTTCAGAAGCTTAGTGACTTCTAAATCAACACATTTACCGATAGAAAAACAGCACAATCTCATATGTCAGATTATGCTGAACTAAAGCTACCACACTTGACATAACATAGCCAGTGGGAAAAAACCCCTCTATCTTCATTTTATAACACCCTACAGCGACTTGCCTTGCTCCATCCCTGAGTACCCAGAGCACTTGAGTTCTAGTTAGTGACAATGATTCTTGGGTACTGTGTTAACATGAACACACTGTAATTACAGTAATTGGATCTGCTGTAGAAAGAATTGTGAGAAATTAAAGACTGTCCACAGCAGCAACTAATTCCTAATTAACACAAAGTAGTTGGTGTGTTTGCAAGCCAGGACAGACATAGCCATAGCTGCAAACTCCAGGGGGAATCGTCATTTATATTCAGATAGTTGAACACATCACACTGTTTTAATCCTAGCTGTGAAAGACAGGTACCCACGCATTGTCCACTTACAGTTGGGAAACAACCATTCAGGGAGGCTCTGAGCTGCCAAAGGGAAAAGCCAATTACACAGGCTCCCCACAACCAGCATTTCACTTCAGGAACTCCTCATTTCCAACCCCATACTTGGACTACTTTTTCTTTAAATTAGCCCACAACTATGGCTGTTCTTGTCCTAATGGAGACAGTTCGTTTTTCCTTGTCTGGGCCTCTTTCACACATATAATCAGAAAGAATTATTTTGCTTACCCTCTTACTAATCTTACATTTCCTGAAGGACCAAATATGAAGACAAAAGTAACAGCTTCATGAAATACAGCTCTTTTCTTGTCTTGAGCCTGACAGTTCCAAAAGCAGATTGTCATGACAACAAACAACCTGGAGGCAATCCAGCCAATTATTCTGCAGAGGAAGCAGCCATCCCAGCCTAGGAGAACAGCACTGCTGTTTTAAGCTTCAGAACCGAAAAAAAAAGAGAGAGAAAGCAAAAGAAACCTTACCACCCACATTAATCTGATTAGGCTGCCTGTAGTGAAGATCAGTCCAGCCCTGGGCACACGCTAGGCCCTTGGCAGCCCTTTTGTCCCACTCTTGACAGAGAGCAGGGCCAGGCCAAATCCTCTCCAAGGCTCTGATCTGAGCACAGCTATGTTCCCAGGCTGTGATGGAGCTCAGCACGCAGAAGAGTTACCAAGATGACCCCTCCAACCTCTACATGTGGAGCCAAGGAAAGAGCTCATAGGTTAGGCAGAGGTATGACACAGAAGAGACTGTCACACACCACTGCTATAAACCCTGTTTTGTTGCCACTGCTGTTGTGTGTTTTTCCTCTTCCTCTGTGAGTTGTCAAGAATATTTATCAGCATCTTAAGCTCAGGATTATTTTATTTTCTACAAAGGATTAATTCATCAATGCAGGTAGATAGTAAAGTAATTCTCCTTCAATTTCACTGATTACATCTTCCTTCATATGCTGCTTTATCTCTCTTCATCTGTCCTGCTTTCTATAGACTGAAGCACACCACATCTCCCCTGAAAATATCCACCGTCTCCTGTATTTTTTCAACTCCAGTTTCTTGGTAGTAATTCAGACATTAAAATGTTTAGCAGCAGATGTCCAATACACACTGTTTGCTAACCTCAAGTCATTCATATATACTTCATGTTTTACAAAATACTCTGGTATTAAGTTACAGAAAACAAAACTGAGAAGCATTACCTGTATGACAGATTAAAAACAATAAAAATGTCACTGTGGTTTGAGATTCTCCCAAGACTCAATACACAACAATTTTCAAATAAAAATTTTCTTCCTGGTCTTCAGCGGAAGGGTAGGGATAAATACTTTCACTGTAGACCTGTCCTGCAGTTAAACATGCTTTCAGAAAGTAACTGAGCAATGAAGATCTATAGCTTTAAGCATATACAAGATTTACTCATCTGGTAAACAAACAGATTCACTTCCAACTCAGATTTTATTACCAATTCCCCTGAGTCCAATCCATCTCACAAAAGTACTAAATGGATTCCCAGCAACTTCAGCGAGCACTGGATCACAGATTACAAGTGCTTCCTGCAAAAGTGTGTTTTTACTAACCAGAGAAAGATACCACTCTTTTGAGCACTGAGAATGCGATGTAGGCATGTGCACACTCTCTACACATTTCACTCTCACTATCTGCAGTGCTAGCCAACACAGAGCAAGCCAATAGAATCATATTTTCTGCTGAGCCTGTTCTGTGTTGAGTTGGTGTAATATTGCAGAAGAGAATAAAACCCCTGTGCCTACCTTGAGGGCTTTCGCAGCTTTCTTCATCGCTGTTGTCCTGGCAGTTATTTTGACTGTCGCACACAAAGCTTTTATCAATGCAAAGACCATTTTTACAGTGGAATCGGGCAGTAGAGCAAAGCAAGGGATTTGCTGCTGTAAAAAGAGAAAGTGAGACCTTTCATGAGGAATTCTCTTGCCCAGGCATTTAAATAGCTGATAAGCATCAACCACAGGTCACAACTCAACAGCTGGTCAATTCGCTGGGTATGTGGGAGTAATTTGGCAATCAAACCAGCCCTGGCTCTCTAACTAGGGAGAGCTGAAACTTCTAATTTATGCAAGATTCATTACAATTAGCAGAGATTTAGCCCACCCACAGTTGTGATAAGCCTTCTGTTCATTTTCATGAGAGCCCAGTCATGATCACTGTTCCACATTTGCTCACACTGAAGACATATGGAGGGTAGAACTGCCTACCATAAACACTGCCGAGTGGTTCCCATTACAGAAGACTCAGTTTAGCTGAAGTTTCATAAGACAACAGTTCTGACTGAGAACTGCCACACAGTGGTTTATTTACCTCTGATTCTCTTCCCCCATTCTCCTCACTATTTTGAATTGATACAACTGCAAATGTTGAAATCTCTCAGCCTCCCACTGTTTGAATTTCAGCTCCTTTTTAAGGAACAATATTTGCATTCTTCATACACATCATATAGAACCATATCCTTCAACACAGTCCTCACTTAGCTGAGATACGCATAATTTAGCTGGTTTAATCTACTCATAAATCAATCTATGTCCTTTAATACTTTTTGGCACTATTCTCTGAACTCCAAACTGTTTTTAGTAATGTGGTGACTGAAACAGAATGCAACTTTCCAATTGAAAATCTCAAAATGGCTGCTTAGATGCCCTGTGTACTTCAAACTGCTTCTCTGCCACAATAACAAATTACAGTTTCCAAATATTAACTGGCTTCCATTTTTTATTCTTTAAAGTTAGAGCTACATTTAAAGAGTTTTTAATAAATAAATAAATAAAACTTCAAAGTCTGCCCTGTATAGAACCTGCAGGACAAATAGCAATCACTCCCAATTTCTCCAGCTCCCCAAGAGCTGGTTTAGCAAAAACATGCTAATTCAACTCCTTTGGTTTGAAACTGCTGCACACTTGCATACCACATTGATTTTTGAGGTCACCTTAGAACCTACATGGTTGTTCCTCTTCATAAGCAGTAACTAGATATTCAGACATGCTAAGAAAGTGCCTCACTGGCATAGAATAATGGGGAGATCAGTAGCATGTTATCATCAGCTGTAAGGTCCCATTGGAGTTACACACTACAATCTCACAGGAAATTGTGTCCTTCCTAATGAACTCCATAAGCTGGTGCACCTTCAATTGAGACCTGCCATTTGTCAGTCCACCACCTTAAGGATATTCAAAGCACTTCTGTCAAAACTTAGTTTTACTCCACTTGTTCAAGCGTAACCCAGAGAAATTTCCCTAGCCTTCAATGCTTCTCTGACTTCACCTTCTCCACAGAAGTGCTGATTCCCAGCCACAGTCCTTGCAGACTCTCCAAGACAACAACAGATGCCACCTTAAGAAAGGTTCTTGCTGTGGGGGAAAGCACATCAAACACCAACAAGAAAGGCAAGTCCCTCATGAAGCAGTGATACATCACTCTAAAGATTGCCCCTTTTGTTATCTTTGAAAGCTGCTGTCTGTTGTCCTTCTCCTGACCTTTAAAAGTCATTGAAAACAAAAATTCAGCATGTCTCTGACAGGAGAATGAGCAAGTATTTTGCTGCAAGCTTTCACCTAGAGACCCATGCTTTTACCAGCTCTTGATAGTAACAACAGAGCCGCTGGATTCAACATAACTTTTCCCTACTGCTACGAAATATCCCTGCTAGACTTACAGTCACAAATGGATCTGTGTAGCCACATGCAGAGGGTTTAGCCCGAAACAAGCAGTACTTCAGATCATCTCTGTGTTACAACTTCCCTGCTGCTGTGCATTGGCAGGCATGTCTGGCTTCAAGAACCTGCCTCTCCTTCCAAGAGCCTGTTTCACTAAATATGCCATTATTTGCTTTTTTGTTGTTTGAGAACATGTATAAACAGAGAAACCCAGATGTGCTGATGACCAAATGCATCATATTTCCTCAGTGACAAGAAACAGGCAAATAAGAATGGAACAATTCAAATTATATTTAGTATTTGTTCAATTTGAGTTACATTAGAGTACAGAGAACTTGTTCAAAATAAAACATGCAGCTTAAAACCCATTTCAGGGGCTTAAAGTATCATGCAGGCATTATATACACAGCAAGACTGAGATGGACTTTAAGAAAAAAAAAAAAAAAGGCAGACTCATTTTCATGAAGTAAAAACCCAAGGATCATCAATGACAGGGAGAATGTTTGACTCAGAAACTGAAGGCTACTGAACGTTTCCTTTCTAAGTAGCATCAATTAGTTGAAATCAGCATCAGTGCCCTCACTTGCAAGCAGGCTCCCACTTACTGCAGTTCTCCTCATCGCTGCCATCGGGACAGTCCTCGAAGCCGTTGCACCGGAAGCGGCCAATGATGCAGTGGATCCCACTGGCACAGGGGAAGAACGTGGCACCACATTTGGATTTGGCTTTTGCTGTGAGAAGAGACAAGTGGGCAGAGGTGAGGGAAACAATTTACAACAGTTAGTGATGCTGTTGTAGAAGTCAGTTAAGGGTGCTCTGTGCAGTGCTGTTGGCACTGATGTTAGGTGCCTTTCAAACAAATTAGTGTCTTTGTGAGACTAAGAAATGCAGGAGACCCTCATTAAAATATTTTTCAGGCTGCAACTCAAATAACACTGCCTTTATTCAACACGATTTATATAAAACTGGGTGCAAAAGAACCACTGTATCTGCCTCCTGCTGCACAGCACAGCAATTCGTGAAACATTAAATACTAACAATAGCATCAAAATGTGTTTAACACATGGTTACAGAATTTCATTATGATCTCAAGTACTACACATTTTTTACTTTACTGCACTGAAACTCTTCATAACAAGAGAACACTGCCCTCAGCCACAGCAATGCAGATGGTTCCATCATGATGCTCAAGGCAAGCACCAGTTAAGCCCTGTGGCATCACCAGCCTGGAACAAAAAACTCCCAACAAAAGAAAGGAATTTTACAAGACAAATGGTTACGTTTTTGCTTTTTCAAATTATCTCATGACTTGATGGACCACAGCACAGAACACTGAAGTCTTCAGACAGTCCACTCTAAAGCAAAGGCAGTTTCTGTAGTAGGAGTATGCTGGTTACTGCAGGAAGGTGTGTATGGTGCAACATGGAAACATCACTGATGGGAGAACACCAGGAAAGAAGCCAGATTCACAGCTTACTGGCCTTTCAAGCAAATGTTTCCTACTCCTACACCCAATCTACCAAATCTAAGATGTGTGTATAACTCACAGGTTTTGAAATATGACAGACTGGGTATCACAGCAAGAGGCAAGTTTTTTAATGTGGCCCTCTGGCACCAACCTGCAGTTTTAAAAGGCCAGGACAAGGTCAGGGACTATCAGTGTACAGAAAAAAAAAAAAAAGTGTATCTAATAGGGAAATAGGGATAAACAGCATTAATTTGGAAGGAATGTTCTCTTCCAGGACTACCTACTAAGTACAACTGTAGGAAAGCCTTCTTCCATCACTCAACAGAGTGCATATAAATTGTTTTAAACCACAGCTACAGTAATTCTCACTTGCTTTACTGTCCTCCAAAATCAAACTGCATTCCTCTCTCACATATTTTTCTTCATTTTAATAGTAGTTTTCAATTTGAATTATGAAGTATAAAATAAGACGTATCACTAAATTTCATATATTCAGCTACCACTTTTTTCTGAAGAATATCCAAGGTCCACTTGGGGAAAAGAAAGTGAGCCATTATTTTGCAGAAAAAGATGATAAATTACCCTGAAGTAGTCACTGTGCTTCACACCTCTAGTAATAGAAAACCATCAGCAGAGACATTTGAGCCCCTGCAATTCTTCAACTACAAAGAGCAGCTTCTGTGTTAGAGTTCTGAGACAGACAGATCTCAGCTAAATAATTCAGTAACCACAAGGTGTGAGGCACCATCATACTCTGGTCTTTAAACAAAGGCAGCAAAACAACCTCAGCAACAGATTCAGTCATCAAAGCAAGCAGTGTGTATTAATGCACTAACAAGCCAGCCAAGATGCTGCTGGAAGAGTGTGATAATAGTACACGTGTGTGAAGAGGTGCCCAACCTTTCTCATGTTGTGCCTTTGTTGCTGTTTTCCTGTCTATAAAAGCTAACATATTTCTGAAACCATACAAAGAACATTCCTCAAGTGCTTTTGGACAACTTTTTTTTTGAGATGTATTTTAAGCCAACACAGTTTCAGAGGCAACAAAGGGAAGAAGTTCCAAGAGTTTCAAGAAGAAATAAGAACAGGGGGAAGCAACTGTACTTTTGCCTCTGTTAACATTTACTGGATCCCATTTCTCCATGCAGGTTTACTTGAGTCACTTGGGATCTGAATTCAGTGGCAACTTTCCAGCAAATCATACTCGATGCTCTTTGTCCTCTCTGAAAATCTTGACAAATTAAGGCTTCAAAATTATTTACTTCTAACATTTCTAGCATGGACCATCCTCTTACTCTTGTAGCCTATTCTTCCTGATAGATTTCAGACTGTGAGTCGTCAAAACCAGAGCTTCTGGCCCTCTGAAGAACTCATATGGCTGCATGTTCCTAAGCAGGGTGCCCGCGTGGCCAGAAGAGCCCCATTTCAGGTATGACAGGCACAGGTCACAACACTCTTGGCTGCTCTGGCCCCAAAGGGTACAAAGCACATCTGGGACATTCCCCCAAGCTACCAACTCGAAGCCATAAGTAATATTTCAAATATTTAAATATTTGGCCACACCTGGAAGAAAACCATGCTGGAATGACCAGGAACAAAGTCAAGTTTCTGGAAAATGGACTCTTTCTTCTGTATAAAGCATAGAGGTACACCACCAAAAAAGAGGGATAAATCATTCAGGACAATTACCTAATGTAAGTATTACTTAGATAGTTATACAATGTTTAGTTAAACATTTTATCCACAGACATTTTTCTATCTTCTCCTCCTCTTCCAGAGACAGAAGCCAGAGAACAAGAAAATTCTGTTTTAGAATAACATTTCATAATAAAACACATACTAGTAACCACAGACTAAAAACACACAAGGAACTATGCACCTTCAAATTATCTCTAAGTTTCCCTTTTCTATAGTCCACTGATTTTTTTTTTTTTTAGCTGAAGGGAAGGAAAAAATAACAAACAAAACCCAAATGCGATTCTCTGTATCTGCAACAGACATGATATACAGACCAATTCAAATTCAAACTTACACTTACATTAGATACCCTAGGAATATAAATAAGCATTTCAACCACTAAGGAGATTCACTAGTCACTCAGCCACTTATTAGACACAAGTCTTGCTCCCAAAGAGAACTTAGTTTTCCAAGTTCCAATCCCAGACACAAAATGCATTTTTCATATGCTGTACACAAATGCAGGAGAAATGAGAAACCAGTAAAGGTTTAGTCCAAGTCATGTCTCCTGACTCTGGAGAACTCTACTGAGGAATTTCAGCTTTATTTTCAATTTTGCATCCTTCCTGTCCCCTGGCATAGTTTTCCCAAGGTTTTCAAGTAAGCGTTTTTTGGTCACTGCTCATAAAGTGTCTATGGAAAGGACAATCATTTCTTCCAGAGCAGAAACCTACCTTCCCACTCTGCAGAATCTCTGGAAATACCCTAAACATGAAGGGCTATCATTTTCTTCAGGTCTTTAGCACCCTAACAAGTAACAGATACATATACCAGGATCATGACAGCCTACAGCACAATCAAACCATAAGCTGCACTATCCCAACATTCCTCTGCAATTCCAACTCCCATTACACGACTGTTACAAAGAGAATTTTCTTCTCCTTTGCTCATCATTGTCTCTTCTACTGCACAGGTTTCAAGTTTTCAGGCAGATCTGTATGTGAGAAGCTTTATGTTTATCTAACAGCAGCTATCTGTTTGGCTATTTCAGTGATTTCAGCCTCAATAAGCTTTCAAGGACAGCATTGTCTTTGCAATCTATATTCTTCTCTGCTACGCTTGGTTGAAACAGGGTCAGGGTAATCAAGAATTACAGGGATATCAGGAAATGACAAGAGAAGTGAAAAAGGACAGGGGCACATGTGGATTGTTTGACCTTATTTAGCCAAGATATTACAACCAGCTAAAGGAAAGGGAAGGGAAGAAGTGAGCTGTTTTTAAAGGAACAGGCAAGTCCCCCTGAAACAGTTTCCAGAAAGGAAAAAACGGAGAGACCACACATTGGACAGGAAGAGGTGAAATACAGCAAGAAACCACAGAGCAACTTACAAAACTGAGGCTAAAGAAAGGCTACTCAAATACAGATCCTGTCTGGATTCAACACAGCAAGTACAAAAAACACCCCAAAAAACTGCCAATCAACCACTTTGTGAGCCTATGGCAGAAAGGATCACTTCTCTCCAGCTCCACCCATCATTTGTTACCTACTCATGGCAGAAGTGACCCAGGACTGGAAGACTAATGTGAATCTGTATTTACATTACACAAAACGGAAATGCCGTGGTATTTAAAAAGAGGTGTCAGTGAACTACCATAACTTGAGGAGCCTCCTGTGACTCCATTACTCATGGCAAGAAATTGCTCTTCACTAAAATATTCTTTTCATCTCTCAAAGTTCAAACATGAAGCAAATGGTGAAGATAGTGGCTGAGAGCTGCTGGCCACAGTACAAGTTTGCCAAATGTTCCCTCCAGGTTGCTTTGCTTAAGTTCAAAAAAACTATTTTGGCAGTTGTACGTGTGACTGCGTGAAGTCACTTCTTATGCTACACAGAACCCAATCCTCCCACCCTCTTCTTTCAAAGCTCTAAAAAAAATACTAACTTCCCATCAGGACCAGTAGTACACTCCACTGAGGATGTGACAGTTTGCAGGCACAGCTCTACAGCAGTAACAGAAAAACATTTTGCTATCTTTAGGATCCCAAGTGTGAAACTGTACTATTTTTTAAAAAGTGTAATCTGTTTTATTATTTCTCAGCAGAGATGCACAATAGCAGAGGAAGAGAAATCAGATTTGGCATATACTGTGTAAAGTCTTATACTGTATATAGATAACACTCTTGAATAAAAGCAATTTTGATACTCATGGCTACAATGACTTGGAACCTGATTAGAAGGTTACATCTGATAAACAATGGGCAGGTGATTTTTCTTTTCATAGATGGAGCAGCAATACATCAAATGCATTCTGTAATTAAGAGTCTTAACTATAAAAGTTTAACAAGAGCAAGTGCAAGGTGCTGCACCTGGGTTGAGAAAAACCCTGGTGTCAAGACTGGAGAGTGAATGGACTGAGAGCAGTCCTGCCAAGAAGGAGTCCAGAGAATGGATCACAGTGCTGGAGCACCTCTCCTAGGAGACCAGGCTGAGAGAGTCAGGGTTGTTCAGCCTGACGAAGAGAAGGCTCTGGGGTGACCTTACTGTGACCCTTCTGTAGCTGAAGGAGATCGACAAGAAAGCTGGAGAGGGACTGTTCACAAGGGCATGTGGTGATAGGACTTGAGCTGAAAGGGAGTAATACATTTAGATTGGATACAAGGAATAAATTCTTTACTGTGAGGGAGGTGAGGCACTGTAACAGGCTGCTCAGAGAAGCTGCAGATGCCTCATCCCTGCAAGTGCTGAAGGTCATGATGGATGGGGGTCTGAGCAATCTGGTCTAGTGAAAGGTATCCCTGCAGGATACCTTCCAGGAGGACTGGAACCAGATGATCTTTAAGATCCCTTCCAACCCAAACCATTCTGTGATTCTAGAGTGTTACTGTTGAGCCAGCTTATCTGCACCTCAAGCATTTCACAGCCAGTTACAGTGAACTGGGCACTAATTACTGCATGCAACATGCAAAGAGAGCAGGCACCCCACACCATGCGGCCAGTAGACAAGCCTATTTCCTCCTTTTACCTTTACAAACATTTCTGTTTTAAAATGTTTTTCAATTATTTTGTAATCTGAAGTGAGGAAACAGGATGTGGCAGATACAAGAGATGACATTTTGTGGCAACTTATAGATAGAAGTAAACTGCACACAACTTGAGCATCTTTGAACAGAATTGTTGCCTTAGAACCTCTCCAAGCAGCAATCAAGCAAAGTAACCTTATGCTGCTTCACAGATACACATCTCAACTCAACAACAGCTAATGATTTATTCAGCTAATCAAAACTTGATTACTTGCATTCGACAAGAGCAACTCTCCAGACAAACCACTGCGTGCAGATGCTGCATTACTGCAAAGCCATCGGTATTTTCCTTTGATAATGAACTATCTTAAACTCCTCTGTTGTTAATTTAGGCAAGGGATGCCACAGCCACACCAGACAGCACTTTAAAACCAGATTCTTTTGATGAATGCTCCCTGTTTAACAAGACAGGTGAAAGAGTCACTATTCTTAAACTGCTAATGCAAAAACAGAGAAAAAGAGCCTAAAATGTGCTTTATGTTAAAGGAAGCAATTTTATGGCTTTTTAAGTAGTGAAATTAGCCCAGTAGGAAGCATCAGAGGTTGCCTCCAATATAGTAAACTATCAACCACTCACATGAGTAATATTTACACTATAGTTAGCAGTAAGAGAGAAAGGACAATGCTAAAGCAAAAAAAGCCCTTTTAGAAGGAAGCTATTTACTCCTCATGGAGTCTGCCACCATGAAGAGTAAATGGCTTCCTCCTAGAAGGGTGAAAAAGAAAGCACTTCAGAGCTGAATTACTATGAGTCAGTGGCCTTTAATTCTTCCAGACAGTAAGTCCCTAAAGTAATTTTTCATGGTCTAGGAGTCTATGTTTTAGTCCTTCAAAATCATCACAAAGCAGAGATGTCAGAGGAGAGCACAGACAAAAACACTGGTTTTCAGACATTCAGTAAAGCAGTTTCTCACTAAGAGAAGATTTTAGAAGTTACTACTCACAAAACAACCCGAACAATAACATCATACTAAAGGACAAAGAAAGCACAGTTTCAGAGCTGTTAAGTTACTCAGGATGCAAACACGCAGGACAGAACACCACCCTTAAGGCACTTCAGTAGCAGCGCTCCTTAGGAACATCTGTGTGTCTGATGGGCTACAATCCCTCACTCCATTCTGGGACACTACTTACCTGTTCTTTTTCTTTCAGTTGTGCCACTGATTCCATCCAACTGTTAAACTTGTCCAGTTCCAAGCTCTCCAACTGGGCTATTTACTGACACATATCAAGAGGATTAAATAATTAGCACCACAAACCCTCTTGATCTCACTGCATAAAAAGTTATCAAACATAAGCAGCTATTGCACTTGCCCTCACTCATGTGTAATTGAGCTTCAAATTAAACAGTCACCCTGGTCACTTAATTACAAATCTTATTATAACTACTAAGAATTTGGTTGCTTAATCATGAGTAAAAAACAACAGCTAATTCCAGTTCGATATTCCAAGTTTGAGTAAGTGGCAAAAAGATCAGCAGCTGCCTTACAGCATCTTCCCATTAATGCTGATGCTCATTTCATGTGTTGTTTAATATTCAGCTTTGCATAAGAATTCTGATGTTTTTTACCTACCTGCAAGAAATATTCCAGGACAACCAGGAGATGACAGGAAGCAGCAAGAAACACAGAAAGAGACTTAAGAGCACCCAGTGATTTTGAGATGTGACTAGAAGTCCAGAGGTCTTCCATGTGCATATGTGCATCTACTACAAAATATACAACTACCTTTACTGAGAAATTCCTAGCTTTCTGCTATATATTCTAGTTATCGAGAAAAAGAGGTGTTAAAAAGCCACCTAAACACAATCCTGTGCAATTGGGTCCAGGTGAATCTGCTTTAGCAGGGGGGTTTGACTATGACCTTCAGAAGCCCCTTCAAATTCCAATCATTCTGTGACACTGAGAATCTGTGACTCCTCTTGCTTCCTTTGTAAGCATTTAAAATGCACTAGATGGAGATGCAGTGTAAAGCAGGGGTTAGTCCTGTTTACAAGGAAAGTCAAACTCCCAGATCACACTCTCAAAAAATGCCACAAGCCTTACACTTCCACCTTTCATACAGATGTTAGCACTACTCAGAGCTATGGAATATTCAATCTGCTGTAATTATACTAGTTATTTTAACATACTGCTTTCATATTAATATATTTATTATTTACCTTTTTCGTTGTGCCTGTATCACCCTCCTCCATGCTCACAGGGCACCACAGAGCACTTCAAATCCATTAGTATTTGACAGCTAGCTCCACTGTTTGTATCAACCATTAATGTGTCTTGGGACACATCCAGTTGCAGCAGAGGCTTGTCATCACCTCCACAACTACACATAGACAATTACCAAAGTTCACAGCCACCTAACCCTCTGGTAAGGACTTAGAATCTTATCACAGCCACTTCACATTTCCCAAAGTAACAGACGGAAATGTGATGAACTAAAGACTACAAATTCAGCTCTAACATTTTTGAATTGTGTTACGATCATAAGGCTGTAACAAAATTCTCAGATGTGAAAAAATTATTTCAGTGCTGGAGTTCACCTTTTATGATTTTTTGGGTTTACTTACTTTTCTTTAAGTGCCAGGTCACTAAATCACTTACTTGCAAATAAGCAACTAATGAATACTTATCTTCTCCAAAATGTAGTGAGCTTTGATACAAGAACACAGCTATTTAGCTCTCACTGCCTATAAGCTGTTCAGGACACAATACAACTCATCAGCAATGGTAACTTTTCAGAGCTAAAAACTGCACCTGGCTAGCAGCTACTGACTGCAGCAGCTGAGATGCCATCACCTTTATACATGATGGAGCAGTCCAAAAACTTGTTGCAGGCATGCAATGCTGGATCTTAACTCCAGGGCTCTGAATGCATCTCTTCAAAATATCACCCTGCCCCTCATCTTCCATAGAAATAGTCTTAGTCTACAGCTGGCTTTAACTGATGCTTTAAGAATAATTTTCTGGGGCTATTGAATATTAATTCAAAGTCAGTAATCTTTACTGAAGGGTAGGATTAGTCCTGCCCAAGTCCTGGCCCACTGCTGTATTTCTAGATCTCAACCGGTTTAGACAAGCCCTTCTGAATGGGGCAGACATTTCTTTTTAACAAAACACCACATCTCATTGTTCAGTGCACTGAGCTCTGCTTGTTGAACTGAAAGTCGAGTATTTAAAAAGATAGGAGCCAGAGTTACTTTGTGCCCTTTGTTCCTGTACATGAAAGCCATTCATTAGACTGACCCTGCTGAGTGGATAAATCCAAGCAAAATGTCTTCAGCTGTAATAACTGTACTATCGTAATAAGCACTTATTAAATACATTATAAAGATTTCAGAACTCACTGTCTCTACAAGACTTTTTTCTCTGTCTTTTAAAGTGGCTACTAAAGCTGGTTACTTATTCTTAGCAGTGTGGAAGTCATGATTTTGACTGCTCTCACAGCAAACCTTAACACAAGGTGAGGATTCACGTCTAAATTCAGACTGTCACCAGAATGATCTGAGTTGTTAGTAATGACCATTTAGTAATAAATTTTGCCTTTGCCTCTTATTATAATTTTGGGACTTACAAAGGGAAAAGCATGCACACATAATGTGCCTTAGTATATCAACTTGTGAGCTTCCTGTAGAGCAGACTCAAAGCATGCTCTTGATTGAGGGCAAACTCCATGATTCACCTTCTTTCTTTTTTTAAAAGCAGCAAACAGCAACAAATCTAAAGGCTGCCTCCTGAAACATACCCTACATCAAAGAGGGCAGGACAAGGCAGCCTGACAGTCCTCATTTGAGGCTTCCAAGCATATGACATGGCTTTGAAGCTGCTGCAGTCCCCACTCAATCCACCTCCTTCCTACTGCAGCCTGTGCCAGCAAGTGTAGGAGTTCTTGCACTCAAGAGCTTCTCCAATGACAGATCAACTTCCTCAGACAAGACTTTGGTTTCAGTGGGATTTTTTCTTTTTTAAATACTTTCCAGCCCTCAGATGCAGTTGTTAAAAGAACTACCTCTTTTGTAGAAACTGAATGCAATTAAGTCAGTCAAATTTCACCTGAAGAAAACCTAGCTAATCTGCCTTTGTTCTCCAAGGGTTTCAGTTTCCCAAATGAAAGGGTTTAGAGCACAGGAAAATATTCCTCGCATGATCTAGGAAACCCGGGCTACTAATTGCAGAGCGTGGGTTTCACTTGGCATTCCTGTGAAAAGACTTTCTCTCTCCTCCAGGGCCGTGTGTAACTTAGGAACCCGCGGCCCCGCTGCTGCTCAGCGTAGGGAGCTCCAACACCCGTTGCAAGTGAACACCAGAGGGAGCAGTAAACACTTGTCTGGTAAGAAAGCTTCATTCTAGAGATGGAAAAAATTAAGGAAAATAAGGTAGAGCAAACCTCGGGAAAACTTGAAAATGGTTAGTGTGGGCGGCACTTTCAAACTACAATATACTGCTAATCCAGTTTAAGTCCCCACCAGTGCAGAGACAACGAAGATTTACAGCAAGTGTGCAGATACAAACACTTTGAATGATGCAGGCTTACTTGTGCCACATCTCCCACCCCAGCACTCCACACCCTGATGACACCAGATCTATAAGATCTTCTGAGACTATAAAGCATTTATACAAAACCTTGTCTGCATTTAGATAGATTAAATGGATATGCAAACATACTCAACATAGGAAACATAGACACAGAATAGAATGTGACAAAATAGGTCATGTTCATTATACATGAACACAAAGTTCCAACTCTACAGTGTAAAAGCAAGAACACAGTTAAGAGACGTACATGAGAAGATGAAATCAAAGATTAATAAGCTAACATATTAGCAATGAACAAGTAATTGCAGGACTATCTCAAATGTTATTCTACTTACCTGACAAAGACACTTAAAAATGCTTGCAAAACCAGCAACAGAAGCATGGGTAACCAGAACACATTCCCACCTCACACCTTTATCCTTGCACTATGGCATGCAGCCTACTAGGTGCAGGAGTTCCTGTGGTGTTTGTCACCAGGACCCTGGCTTCAGCAGGGGTGCCAAGGGCTTCAGTTCCCTGATACTGATAGAGATATGCTCTTACTGGATCTACTGGACCTTTGGACTGAACAGATTTCTCAGATTGTCCAAATACAAGTCACAGTGTTCAGGACTACGGGAGTTAACCTGCTGCTGTGAAACTACAGAAAAGCTTGGCTCACCACACCAGGCTGAGGGCAACCCAGGACTGCAGGTATTACAAAACCTTCAGTTCTGACTGCACTGGGTTCCCTGCAAGCACATGTGTCCCAGGCAAAGAGACAAAACTGACCTTTAGTGGAAGCCTGCTTGGCAGGTGGCTTCAATACCTATCTGGGGAATCCTAATTATAATGGGCCATTTTCATGCAGCACTTCATTTAATAAAGACATTCTCCCCCATGGAGGAGATTTGCTCTGTCTGAAGGACGATCAGAGCAAGGTTTGATGACGATGGATTGCTGGTGATGAAATGAGCTTTTTATTAGCACAGTTCCGGATGTTCCTACAGACCAGCTCTTGCTAGCCAGTCCAGGAGTGTGTTGGCAGCACATCCTTACAAGCATGGATGATGCCCCATTGTTCAGACATCTATATGACCCAGTCACTGCTTTACCTTTATGTTTGTGTTGAATGAGCAGCAGTGCCAACCGGAAACAGAAACAAGTGAGACAGAGGTTTAGAATGTGAGAACATGCTGCCCCAAGGCTATCCTTGCACACAGTTTTTTCTAGCCCACAGCCTACACTCTTTAGCCCTTGGATTAACACAGTCACCGATTCACTGTGTGCCACTGTTTGCTCATAGCTGAACATACAAATTTGGCATCTCTCAGAAGAGCGACAAAGGAAAATCTAGACTCTTGGGTATTTGGTATGTCTCTAATTCTGGCTGCTGTCATGCCAGGCACTTAGTGTGGATGATGTGCCATGCTCTGAATCCTCACCATCTGCTGCTCGTTAGCTGACAAAGGCAGCACATGCCATCTCCCCACTAGCTGCTGCTCATTAGTGACAAAAGCCATTCTGTGTTCACAATGTTCTCTCCGTAATAATCTAATACAAAGATGTACAAAGAGCAGAGGAAAGAGGAAACAGAGATGACAGAGTAAATTACGAGCTTAACTAAGAATATTAGTGCACTCTTAAATCTCAAGATGAGAATCCTTCCAAGAGTGAGACACAGGTCTTGGCTCCAAAGGAATAGGTCAGCAGGTAGGTATAAAAGTCAGCACTAGAGATAATCCATTTACCTCAAAATATTTTGAAATATGCAAGCACACATTTCTAGGCTCCTTCCACTCAGGCTCTCTATTTTAGAAAACTTTGTATCTTCCATATCTGGTAACAGAAAGAATTGAGTGCTGACAGCACCCAGCTCCCAACCTGACCACTATGCAACCGGAGGAGGATTTTGGATCTATGCAATCAATGCCTCCAAGCTTCACAGGAAAATCCTGTTGGTAAAGATTCTGCATTTGTTAAGAAGAGCCTCAGCTTCTCCTTTATAGATCATCTACACAGGTGAAAAGCAGTAGTAATAGCAACACTTCAAAGAAATGTGCAGGACAGATACTGGACTACATAGGCTGAGGAGCAATCCAACCGATGAGAACCAGAAGACGGGGATGAACTACAAAGCAATTCTCCACTGGGAGATACACTGATGATAGCAGTTTACTCAAACTACAGAGAACTGGAAGCACTTACAAAACATTCACATTGATACTGTAAATTAATCTTTTTCAAGCTCAGTTAGTTGTTTGGAGGAAAAAACAAAGCGAGGTTGTTCTGCAAGAAGTAGTTCTTATGTACAACAATGAGAAGTCATTGTCTCAGCTTATTCCCTCCCTTCCATGCCTTTCCTCATCCCTCCTCCCCAGACAAAACCAGGTAACGTTTTTCAGTCATCACATCACCATTAGATAAGGCAAGGTATGAGAAGTGCTCTGTGCACTAAACGGCACAAAGACAGCTGGCATGGGATGTGTTAAGGTGACAGGTAAGGGCACAGAGGAAGCATGGAAGATGACAGAGGGTACGTGGGTGTGTGGGTTCTGGCAAGCGTGGGAGATGAAGGAAAGACCATAAGCAAATTGATATGGTTAACAGAGATGGTCCTGCAGAAGAGGAGATAGAAAAGGGACAAAAGGAAGAGAGGGAAGAGATAAGACATGAATGGACAATGTGCAGGTAATTCTGCTTTGCATCTTATTTCCTCCTCACACCAAACCAACACTTTTCCGCTTGCTGGCCACAAAAAATGAGAACCAGATCCGGAGTTCGAAGTTTTCCTGTTTAAAGGGGGACAGACAAGATGAGATGCTACAGCAACAGAATTGATAAAATATTGTTGCACATCCATGTTCAACTGTAAAACAAATCAGAAGAGAAAGACTTTCCACATAATCACACACATGTGCATGACTACGTCCTCATGGTCATACCACAACACAGCATACTCATCTTCACAACAAATGAACCCTGTAACAAAGCTCCTACTCACACACAGACATTTTTAACCAAGGTTAACACTTTTCAATGTGAAATAGTTACTTGATGAGGAATCACAGACAAAGCAGCTTTAAGTACAGCTGTGAGTAGTAACACACTGGTAACTCAGCCATCTCATGCTGCTAATGCAACTCCTATAGCTTTGTGCTCACCATCAACAGCTCAGCTGTTGCAAAGCAAAATCACAGCAGAAAACAAAGAACTGTAGTTTTGCTGCAAAGTAAGTTTTAGGAAGTAGAGTCCTGTTCCAATGGAAGGAAAGTAACAAAGCACAGACTAAAATGATTTAAAAAATAAAATTTTACATCTATAGTGCTGCTTTTCAATGCATTATCTCTGAGCTAGGAACAAATCTAACACCAGATTTGGTCTGTATAAGCCCATCCAATTTCTGATTACTTTATAATGCATAAGACTGGTTGGAAATACTACAAAAGTGGAGATTCAAATGAGCACTATCTCCATTCTGTCTTGGCTTATCTGACCTGTTTAGAGCAGGCCAGCATAAGATTCACATCGACTGCTCTCCCTGCAAGTCTCTGTATGCTAATTTTACATTTGTGAGGGTGATCCAATAGCAGATAGATGTATGGCAAGAGGAAAGAACAGTCTAATTATCTCCATCAATTTGTGCAGGATCAAAAGGATGCTCATCCAGGAAGCTGTCAGCCAATCAAACCAGATAAAAGTATTTGAAAAAAACCCAGGAAGGACAGTTCTGCAGCAACTTAAAATTCATAGTTGCAGCATAGCCTACATCACTGAGGTTTATTTGAGTCTGTGGTGACAAGAACAGTTTTTATGAACTACCATTTTACAGCTATTTGTATTTTATTGTCAGTTACTATGTTTATTACTGTCTGTAATTCACCAGACCCAAGTGATTTTGGTAAGGAAATTTTTGAACAGTCACAAAGCATATTTTCTTTTTTACTGATTCCTGAGTAAATACCCAGTCCTGCCTTCATTAAGAAAATCTTCATAAACATCATCTAATTGTATCAAATGAAACAAAATTTATGCAAGGCAGACAATGACAACATTCTTAGAGACACAGAAACTCCTGGTGTGTATCCTACAAGTACAAAGAAGTACTGTCATTCAGCTTGTTTTAAAAAGAAGCAGCAGCACTCCAAAAGTCATGCCAGCAGTCTATTCAGGAGCCAACTAATGAGGAACCTGAGTCACACAGCTGCTGTCATCAGGAACACCTCACTGAAAGGTACAGGTTGAACTTTAGATATTTTTATTCTTGCCAAAGCTCCCACTGATATAATTTCTGCTAGAGTTTAAACAGATATGCATGACACTGATCAATCCTTGTAACAGGCCTATCCTTTAATATTAACATTTAAGTGTGAAAAAAATTAAATTAACCTGTCTTCAATGTTGCAATACAAGCCTGATGCCTTATAAAGACTGCAAAGCATTAGATACTTCATACAGGTAGTTTTAATTCTTTAGAAAGTGAGCAAAGTTCACTGGCTTAAAGCAAACCTATATATGGAGATTTATACAGCACAGTTATTAAAGCCCCATTATTTAAAAGGGATGGATTACTGCGGTTAAAGAAGAGGAAACAAATTTTAAAAAGCAAGAGCATTTAACAACACAGGTATTTCTAGTCAGGTAATTTGAAAGAAGCTATTCTTTTTTCCTTCTGCTCTATCAACAAAGCTAATGCTGTCTTGGAAATGTCCTGGGAAAGGTAAGCCTCTTATAAATTCAGTTTAAGTGTAATGAAAACCTCTGAAGTACACACACAGAGAAACCGCATTTGCTACATGAAAACCAGTAATGTCTCAGAAATTTCTCCCTTGCTCTAGAATCAATTGAAATTTGATTTTTTTTCACTCTCAACTGGATTTCAAATCACAGCATTTTGCTACAGCATAATTTTGCTGTCTGGTTAACACATGCAGGCTAAAATGTTTCATGTTATGGCTGAGTAACATTAACTAAATCTTACTTAATGCCAAGAAAAAGATGAAATCACAAACAAGAACCAGATCAGACTTTTATAGCTCTCTAGAACTAGAAGCTCTTTAGGCAGGATTAAAACTTAAAAACACCATTAGCAAATTAATTTAGTCTATATTTTAGAAAGCTGTTGTTAAAGTTCATAGAGTTAAGAATTGCATTTTGATTGGAGAGAACAAAAATCACAGGATACAGTCAACAATTCTGAAATGGAAGGAACTAGTTTGATGGTAGGGAAAGTCAATTTACAGCACTACACCAATGTGCTGAAGCAGTACATGCAGGATCCCTAAAAACCACAGAGTATCATGGAAGAATCATAAGTCAAGTCCATCTCAATTTATCCATCTTTTCAGGTACCTCCCCACACACTGGAAACTGAAGAACATTAAAGACCTGGAACATTAAAGCCTGTGTGTTTCTGCCGACGAGATCTAAATGAGGAAAATGGCAGCAGCTTTTTTCCTTCTCTAGCACAGAACCCTGCAGTAACAATAGTTAGCCAAGCCCTGTGATAAAAAGCATGATAAGGTCACAGCAATGGTCACTTACGGCATTCCTTCTCATCACTGTCATCAAAGCAGTCAGGCAGCCCATCACACTGCCAGGCCCCCGGGATACAGCGCCCATTACTGCACATGAAGTTTCCAGGAATGTTGCATTCATTCGTGAAGTTATTCCCAGGCAACAGTTGGCTGTCTGCGGCAAATGAAAGAGAGGTAAGTTCACTGAGGATTTAACAAACCAAAAGCTGTCACTAAGAAAGCTGTTTATCAGTGGCTGAATGAAGATGAAGCAAAGGGACCCTGTCCCTGGATATTTTGTCCTTATCCTGTCAGTATCCTGAGCATGGTACTTGGTAGCACTTTCTTTTTCTTAAATTCTCATTTTATCTGTTCTCCATTCTCATACACTATTTTGCAGATTTCCTCTGACTATTTTCTTTCTAGAACACACATGCACCCTCTATGCATACTCAGGTCAAAGCAATGTTTGTTTTTAAAAAAAATCTCTCTTCTTCACAGGGCCAGTCTACACAGAAGTGAAACAGATGAGGCTACATGAACTCAGCTCTATCCTCCCATGCTTCTGTCAGATCAGTACTTAGCTTGCAGAATACTTTGTTGTTGTTTTTAGCCAAGGTAACACACTGACTAATTCATACTAGGTTTTCAACTAAGTTTTAAACATAGTGCTGCTGATCAAAGTTAGAATTGAAGTTCTTGGTGTCAATACAGCCCCCTGGCACACATCTGTCCACAGGCTAGTAAGGCAGCTGGCACACTGAGTCTGCCAGGTGGAGGAGGCACAGTAGTAGGATACTGGAGATCAAGAGAACAGTGAAAGAAGGAAACCTAGAGTTTTGCCTTCAAGGTTAGACACAGTGCTACTCAGCCATTTTAATCTTTTTCTCACTTTGTGCATTATCTTCTGGAACACAGATATCACAGGAGCACCAGCTTCAGTGAAGGAAAGATAATGACACTCAATGGCTTTAATAAGCATCAAAATGGCATGACCCGTCACAGAGCTGGGGGGAAGCTGCAAGACAAGGCAGAGAGTGAGAAAAATAATATCCTTCCCCTTGTCTTCCTGTCATGTTCCACAGTAGTCCCAGGCAACATGCACCTGATTAGGCAAAAACCTTCCCAGGTAAGGATGGAGGTGTCACAAAAACAAGTCCCCCCAACCAACCTGCATACCTTCATGGTTCAGAACCAGGAAGAACAAACTAAGCTGACACAAAGCTTAACCATTTACCTATCATTTATCTATTTTGAGGATAAGCACATTATTTTTGGAACTCTGGGGGAATGCCAAAGCTGTAGTTGGTTCCCTCCACTGCCCATCCCTATGCCATCCTGGTTCCTGTTGCTCTTGGAGTCCAACGCCTTCCTCTCCCAGAAGTTCTGAACACCAAGGGCAAGGAAAACTATTACGAACACAACATGGCAAGTGCTCTGTTCTTCAGTGCTACACAGGGCATGGAGCAGATCACAACTGTCAGCTAAGAAGTTTAAGGCAAGATCTTTTTCCTAGCTCATTCCTGAAGTCCCAGGGAGGAATCTGCATTGTACAGGCATCTTTGGAGAACACATCTACCGAAATAATTAGTTTTATAGCATGATTAGTGCACAAGGCTTTTCAGAAACTTCTGAATCAGCCAAATGTAGCTCGTTCCCTTCCTCCTTCACAATGTCTCAAAATGCTCCTCCATCCATGACACAGGCAAAACTGCCAAGTTTCACATCACTATTTCAAATGACATGGGAGGAATGCTTCAGGGAGGTAGCCTCTTTAAGCCTATGTCTGTCTCAAACAATGTATTTCCTTTCAAATGTTATTTCCTACAAATGGCTGACTTTCCTGGGGATGTTTCAAGAATCTGCCAGCACAGAGCAGATGCCTTAATGAAAATTTGCCTTGAGCTGTTAAAAGACAATGTAGTTCAGAAAAAAAAGGTGGAAATGAGGTCTCCAGAGCCACCTGTAACTCTCCTGCTGTATGTAGCACCTTAAAGAGTGTGACAGCCACCAAAAAGCATGCCCAAGCATGCAGCTGGCAATTAGACATCTTTTAGCAGTGTCACTCAACCTCAGTTTCATTCCCTGGATCACTGTTCTTCCCATGGAGAAACAGCAGGTTTGCTCTCTACACTGTTACAGCCTACAGCACACTGGAACAGGCTCAGCTCCAGCGCAGTCAGGCAGGGCCCTCACTGCTCCCAGCAGCTCCTGGGGAAACGCTACACACAATGTTCCCTCATGCCTGAGTCCCTGACTTTAAATCAGCAATGGCAACAGTTTGTCCTTGGCTACTCCTGCCATGAAACTGAACAGATACAGTGCTGTCAATCAGCACCCCTAGGCTAGTGCAACCTTACAGCATCACTGGCAACCAAGTTCTGCACTTCTGTGTTCCACCAGTGAGGGTTTTGTTGTTTATGGCATTTTTTTCCCTTAGGACACATTCAGCTCAGTCTTTGTATCACTGACATGTACCTGCTAAGTAATGACCAAATGAAAATCCCCACACTCTAATAGCTGCAGGGTGAAGCTGTCAGCATTTACACAACCTCCTATTAAACAAACCACTCCCAGCGCACGAACATCACCTCTGGAGTTCCACCTCTGGAACACCTGCAACTGGAGAAAATCTACCACAGTAATATAAAATTACAGGATGCCATTGTCAGATCAAGATAGGAAAGAGATACCTCAGTATTCTTTGCAATGCAGAAGTTCAGTCAATGTACTCAAGCTAGTTATAAGGTGTGTAAGAACTTCAACAGTAGACTCTAACTCCCTTCTCCACAGTCCTCTCCAAAAGCAGTTTCGGGTCAGTACGGTGCTACTGAGAGACTTTCCTGGTAATTTTCGTAACTTTCATTAGAATTCACAAATTCTCAGATATTACAAAACTGAAATATCCTGGCTAAGAATAAATCTCTGATATAAAACAGAGCTTACTGAAGCTTTACAAGAGAACTAGAAATTACTACGGCTTTTGCTCTCTCAGAACCTAAGCAACTAAGGTAGTACATTTAGGCAGCAACATCAAAAAGGTGCCAATCTCATGGCATCACACTCTATTGCTCTGCACTACCTTCTTATCTAATCTTGTATATCTCTCATCCAACCTGCTCTCCTTCCACAAGGAAGCAGCACCTATTTAAGATGAGAAGTCCTTCTGTGAATATTTAAGTGAGACTTCTTGACTTGGGCAAGTTGCTGCCTAAGAACCAACAGCAGGTCTCACAGCCACCTATCCCAGCTTCAGAACTGCATTTGCCCCATGAAGCATCCTGGTGTTCCTGAGAAAATATAACTGGATACGCCTCAAGCACTGTAACACTTCCTGTGCAGAATAACTGAAGGTCAGCTCCTGTCAGATCTACTGCTGTTATCTTGCTGAAAATTCTCAGCCACAACTGCCACACTCCTTTAATAAAAAAATTTAGACCAAGCTAACTAATTTTAGAAATTTTTAGAGCTTCAAAAAGCACAAACAAAAAACAACTTCCCTAAAAATGCATTATCAAGTCCCTGTTCCTTTTAATAACTCCTTTAAACAAATGCCATACTTATACCCTATTAGATTGAAGCAACATTCCAGGAACAGGTATCAAATTTTGTGACCCAGTAAGTTGTTTACAGGATTTCCTTTGTCATATTATAACTGTATCCTCAATATTCTTTTAAAGCAAGGATGTATTACTAACCCTTTCACCAAACAAACCAAAGATAGAGGCAGATCAAGATACTTGCGGACAGCCCTACCCAAGCTTTGCTACGGAATGAGAACATGGAAACTCTGACTCAATCCAGTTTCAAAGCAACCAATACTTCTCTTAAAACACGACCTTCATCAGCTCCTAGGAGAGTTGCATGTTACACAGAGCAATTTGAGAGTCACAGCCAATGCATCTAGAAACTTGTTTTGTACATTACTCCATGCCCAAAAAATCCATTGGTGGATAAAAAACTGTCAAAACAATGGCACATGTGCAACTGTTTTAAATGGTATTACTCCTTCTGCCTCACTTACACTTTGCATGTCTCCCCTAATGGACTGAAAAAAAAAACCCTCAAAGAAATCCTCAGTGGGGTCCTCAGCTCCCAACCCTCAGGAACACGACCTTCCTGACCACTCAGCACACAGCCCAGTGCAGGACTGCGCACGCACAAGGAAGAGCAGCATCACAGACACACTCAGAACAGACATGGAAAGGACCAAACTACATCATCATGTCCATTTTTCTAACAAGGTCCATAAAGATGTCAGGTTTTGTGTAGCCAGACTGCTGCACTGCCTGTTGGCAGGGGTAGAAACTCCTTCAATCTGGCAGAGTTGGCAATCCAATAGTTGACATATTTACCCTGCAGCCTCTTTGATTAATTTTGAATTCAACCCAAATAGGAGCTACATGGATGTGCTCAGTTAAGTAAAGGAGGAAGGAAAGAAGGGGAAAGTAGTCCATTTTCACTGCAACACATTGCTCACTTTAAGCAGCATACCATCTGGGCTGAATATAAAAAAACGGACTCATGTTTCACTCTGAAGGGGACTGAGTAAGGAAAATCAATCTGTTTTAACAGCCACTTCCAAAAATGTTGGTATCTAAATATTTAATATTCCCCGAAAAATAATCAGGGAAAAATAAAGGAAAGGACAAGTCATACTGAGCAAGCACTTCACACTGTATTAAGAAAGCAAGTCAAGGATAGCCTTCACAAAACCACCTTTACCTGAAAGGACTCCAGGGAACTGTGCACATTACAGAACAGATCATTACTGATCACACAGCTCTGTATCAGAAACTATAATCAGCAAGAGCAGGCAATCAGCCTGGCCAAGGAGGTTTTGAGGAAGAAATACAGGACACTTACGTGTTCATTGCCTTCATGAACAATGCCAGTAATGTCAGCCTTATGGCAAAAAGGATCTATCACCAAGGATGAAGCATGAACTCTTCACTGCCAAACCTTTGGCATGTCTTTTGTGAGAATCATGGGATCTTCACAGGATGCTTTCAATGGATTGCTGCTTAAAGCTTTTCATATGTGAAGAGAATTATTTTGATCAGGCTGGTATGTAGCTGTGAGGCTGAAGGGTTACTGATGATACTTTCCTGTCACACTGTGCACATATTACACTCCATACCCATTTTTAATTTCTGCTTAAGCCCTTGCCAGGTGCAAATCCACACCAGGTTTGATTTAAGCACACCAGAAATCTGTTTTAACTCTACTGAAATCTGCAACATGTTATGAAAACAAATAGAGAAAGACTACAGCAAGTCAGTAACTGGAATTTGCAGCAAGATGGAATCCAAAAGACATACCTCCAATATCTGCTAATATTTCATCACCAGCAAAACACATCACAACTAAATATTAGCAGACTTGAACAAACATTTTTTCATCTTCCTCTGTCATCTTAAAAGACTGCAAATAAGCACTGTCAAGTGACTGGTAGGCTATTACAAGATTTGATTCCTCAGAGAACACAAAACTACTTCCAAATCCCTACATCCAGGTCCAGTTACTTCTGTGATTTAGCCCCTCAGGACACGTTTCTTTCCATACTTCTTTATGTTGACATGAAGCATGTGACTCACCCCATGTCTACTTTACAGAGATCTACTAATGCAGGTGATGCATTCAGAGGAGGAATTCAAAAGCTGAGCACGAAGAAAGTGCTTTGCCTGTAAACTTCAGTTTAACATGTGCATGCACAAACTTCACTGGCAATAGAAGTATGTTGTCAGCAAGATAACACCAGCGGCATTAAGGCAGACTTGAATTAATGCTCACTGCACTGAAACAGAAGGCAGAGACAATTTGTGCTTATTGGAGAAAGTCAGGATTCATGCAGTCACCCAGAGAGACTGTGGGATAAACTTGCTCAATCTCTTTATTACCCTTCACCCCTTGTTAAAATGAAAACAAGGCACTAGTTTTGAAGAGGAAGGTGCCTATACTGAATTCAAGCATGTAGGGTATAAAAAGATTGCTCATTAACAGCACCAAAAAGGTAAGGAAAATACATCAATGAGGGTGAAGTTTACTTTCCATCTCTCGAACAAACACCTTTGGTATTACCCAAAAAAATGTTTGCAGCTCAATGTTCATAAGGGTATCATGTAAATCAGCAAAAATGCAAGTCTTCAGTTTGATCTGCTTTCCTATGCACTGCTGCAAAGGTCCTTGCCAGAACAGAAGAAAAGCATGCCAGTGCACATTCGCTGGCTTTGGGAAGCAAAGAATAGTACAAGTGCTCTCTTGCTCAGTAGTGAAACCTCTGACAACACCTAAACCATCTGCCACAAGTAAAGGACACCTGCCACTAATTATCTGACAACTAAAATCCCCTTGAACAGTTTTAATCCCTAGCCTCCCCTATCCTCATTTAAACTGCCTGATGATTACAGTGCTTATGATATATTAGAAGTTATGAGGGTTATTTGTAAAGGCAGATTGACAGTCCCACTGCAATACAAGTGTTCAAAAATGTTGCTTCACTGAAGCAGCAGGTAATTAGTGATTACTCAAGGAACTGCTCATTGATCAGGTTCGACTTCCCCTCCTTCAGTTTTCCAACCGTGATCCATGAGATGTGGTATATTTGATATCTGGCATTTTCAAGATTTAAAATGGATCTGTCCTAGCCAAAAGATCAGAAACTCCTATGGTAATTTCAAATTAAACACTAAATATTACTGAGGCAAGTGAAAGACAATGGGAAAACCAACCCTCTCAGAGCACTAAAATGGACAGCTTTTTTTAATTTAGACAGAAAAACTACTGCAGAGAGGAACACTGACTACTATCCAATGCCCATCATTCACTCATTAATTCCTCACTGCAAAACCTGCCTTTGTTGAACTGGAGATCAATTAATCCATCAGGGTTCCCACCATAAATAACACAATATGCATAGAACAGAGTATCTTCTTCTAAGTCTCTTACAGCGTTAGTTGAAGCAACTGGCACATTCCCTGTAGTAGGTGGCTGCATTTCAGCATTTAGCCATAAAAGCACCTTAATTAAATATAATCTTCTAAACCATTCCCTAATAAACAACCACTGGCTTTTTCCTTGCAACAATATATGCAGGAAGTGAGCTGAGGTGAACAGGCTTACTTTAATCCTACACCCTTTATGGCTGAATTCTATATTTGGGGGACGGGGCATTTCACTAAAGCTTCCACATTTGCTTGTCTCAGCAGCAGTGCAGCTGCTTGAGTACACACCAAAAATACATCCCCCAGGTCTGCGGGCCCTGGGCACATTTCATGTGGTGGAAGTGAAATAGGCTATGGGCCATAAACAGTGCAGAGTGAACACAGCTCCAAACTAGTACAGGTTTAAACAGAAAAACAAAGCAGAAATAAATAAGGAGGAAAGAATACTTTCAAATATTGACCTGGGTGCACTTTGAAAGACAAGCATTCCCCAGCAAGAAGGTGAAATGAAGATTGTATGCTGTTCTCATCCAAGCTAGAGCTACCAACACAAAGTCCTTAAAGAAGCAGCAAATATAAAAACATTTTATTTTTAATACCTTTGACGGACACAAACTATGAGAAGTCTAGCAAGGACAAGTGCCAGATTCTACACCTGGGACAGGACAACCCTGGTTGTGTGTACAGATTAGGAAATGAGAAGCTGTAGAGCAGTGCTGCAGAAAGGGCCCTGGGGGTCCTGGTCTGTGGGAAGCTGGATCTGAGCCAGCAGTGCCCTGGCAGCCAGGAGGGCCAACCCTGTCCTGGGAGCACCAGGCACAGCATCACCAGCCAGGCAAGGGAGGGGATTGTCCTGCTCTGCTCTGAGCTGGGGTGGCCTCACCTGCAGTGCTGGGGGCAGCTTTGGGTGCCACAATATAAAAATGACATGAAGCTGTTAGAGAGTGTCCAAAGGAGGGCTACTAGGATCATGAAGGATCTGGTGGGGAAGCTGTGTGAGGAGCAGCTGAGGTCACTTGGTCTGTTTCAGCCTGGAGAAGAGGAGACTGAGGGGAGACCACACTGCAGCTGGTATGAAAAAAAACAGTGTCAGAACCCAAGGGAATGGCTTGAAGTTGTGTTAGAGAAGGTTTAATTTGGATATTAGAAAATTTTTTTTCACCCAGAGGTGGCTGAGCACTGGAACAGGCTCCCCAGGGAAGGGTCGCATCGACAAACCTGACCGAGCTCAAGAAGCGTTTGGAAAATGCTCTCAGGCAGAGGCTGGGATTCTTGGAGTGTCTTGTGCAGGGCCAGGAGTTGAACTTGATGATCCTGATGGGTCCCTTCCAACTCAGCATGTTCTATGATTCTATGGCATGCTGCTATAACACCACCCTGAGGAAAATATTATTTCTGTCTTCACAAAAACAAAAGACTAAAGGATTTATGGACAATAATGCAGAAAACGTACAACAGATCTTAGGACAGAATTTAGATTTCATTATTCCTGTCTTTCATTTAACAATACACTTGTAATTACTTGGCGTCAGTTTTTGTATCAAACAGATGTACCTATGAGAAATTAAATGGGGAGTAGGGGTAAACAAGAAGATAATCAGCTCATGTGATCCATCACACTACTCCAATTTCCCAAAAACCAGGCTAAGCTGACATTCTGCCCAGAAAATACTGAGATCATGCCTGAAATGTGACAGCAGCAAGACTGAGTCTGATTCATTCAGCATCAAATTTAAAGGAGTAACAGAAGAGCAACAGAAGTGATGAAAAAAACCCTTGCATTTAACAAGAAGCACTATGGCTATTTTATTGTTCTAACAATTGGCAGGGGCTTGGTTTAAATTTCCTCGCATGATATTCTATGCCAATGAAAAACCTACCTACCACAATTAAGTTTAAGTTTCTCAATCAGAATCAGAACATTCACTTTCAAAGATCAAAAGCTTTTAATTGCCCTCTGAGACTTGTTTCTGCAAGGACTTTTTTTGCGGTGTGCAGATGCAAGAGATCATAAAAGGCTGCTGTTAACCACATTTTCTTGCTAAAAACATCTATTGAATTACCTGCATTTCAGGGCCTTCAGATAAGATGGTTAGCTGTGCAAATTCTGGGATGTTCAGCCTTACTAGCTGGGCACATTCATCTAGGCCTTAACACACGATGTAAGAAAAATCTCACGGTTGTTCTGTCTCGAGAAAACAACTGAATTCACTATTAGGTTATTTACCCACAGGCAAGTGGCGCTTCAAGCTGTTCTGTTGTGCCACATGACAATCACTTAAAGCACCACTCCAATGAGAAGTAATCACAAGGATTGACTGAAGTTAACTGTGAGGCTGTAAAAGTGTTAATTCTCTAAAAAAAATAACTCCATAATGTCATTTGCTCTAGGAGCATTTCACTATGGCAGTGGCTAAAGGATGCTCTTATAGGTACAAAAATCACTGAAGTCCTTTGGAGTTGGTAGCTGACACTGGATACACTCCCCACTCTTTTACATCCTAGCATACAAAAACAATGCCCAAATATGCATCAGTACAAAAACACAGAAGGAGAGAAAGCATGCTTCAGCAGGATGCTAACCAAGTGTCATCTTGCCTCTTCTTCAATGAGTAGTTGCTCAGCACTTTCAACAACATTTAATATTTCTGTGTCTTATGTCTTACCACACAGACCAGACATTGAATCCACCTTTGCAAGCGAATGCAGTTTAAGCAAGAGCTATGTGTTACAGGAAAAACAAACAAACAAACTATAAACAGATAACATTAACTGACAAGCAAAAGAATGTTTTAGCCAGCAAGGAAAAAAAACCGTAACCATACAAAATGACAACCTCTGCACCTACAAAGACCATAGATTCCAAGTCCATGCAACGATGACAGTATGGAATAGTATTGCTCATCAGGGGCAGAAACACCATATCAAACTTTTCTATGTTGCTTTCTGTACATAGCTGTGATTAGCTACAGGTGCATATCCTCAACAGTTCAAGCAGATTTAAATCAGAGCAAATAGCCCCATCCTTCTTTAACCCTGGCCAGAAATTCCTTTCTTCTTCTTGCTCTCTAGTTGCATAAACTCCACCACAGGTGAGCAGCAAGCTTTTAAAAAAGTTAACCCAGAGCCTGTAGTTCTCCACCACAAAGTTTCAAGAGCTTATGCCATCACAGAAGAAAGAAACATATATGCCCTCTCCAGATTAAGAAAGCAACAAGGTCTGTAGCCTTTTCTCAGGCTAAGTCAGGTATTCAAAAGCAAATTTTCTGCCATTTTCAACCGCAACAGACACCACGTAGTCTCACAAAGTTGCTTGTCTTTAACAATTATGCCACAGCTGCTTCTTTAGGCAGCAAAGTTTTCAAGAGCATTGATCTTGTCTTGGTAGGTGTGTATCAGTCTTCTCCAGTAAGGAAAGCTGCCTGTCAGAACCAAACATGCCACTCTGTATCCCACTAGACACGTAAATGGTGAAGACTGGTTTCTCACACTAACATCTTATTGGTGTCACAGGAGATACCAGTGTCCAACTACCCAGGACTCACTCTGGCAGTCACACTCCTACTACCAGACACTTTCACTGCTGGGACTGAAATCCCTATACAGTGCCAGTGACCCAATGGGTGCACTTGACTCTCTGCACACCCCACAATCACACTGTCATACAAGGTTTCCTTACTGCACTAACCCTGGTTTCCCATAATTCAGTCCCAAATGTCCAGTTCCTTTAAGCAATTTAATTGTGGTGCATAACTCAAAACCAGCTCGAGCTGATGCCTCTGGAGAGGGATCCTGAACAAAGGGATCCCTGTGCTTTTATACCCTCAGTCTGCCAATATTATATCCTCAGTCTGCCAATAGGCTGGGGTCTTTCTGCTGAGCCCTTGGCTCCTGCTGTGTCCCAGTGTCTGGTCACCTGGCCAGTGCCACAGGTCCCTGTGCCCTTTGCTGTGCAAATGGTCAGCACCAGGTCACAGCCCCTTCCTTGTCTGGGGCTCCCAGCATTTCTCCCACACAGTGCATAACCTGCAGCTCTCACTGCAGCTGCACACCCAGTACCTGCTCCAAGTGTATCCCTCAGCACAGGTCGCTGACAATTTCAAATGTGTGCTAGAGACAAAAAGTGCAGGGCTCTGAAAGCAACCTCACTCCAGTGTCGCAGATCGCTGGCCACCACAGCTCTGTAACAAATGGTGGAGAAAGCGAACCAAAATGAAGTTGTGGTAATGATTATCTTCCTGATGATAGAGATGGCAGAGGGACCTTGCCATCTGGAGAGTTTGCATTTAGGATGTGACAGCACATCAGGAGGGGAAGATAAGCTGTGGTACAGGTAATGAGGGGAGATCTTGGGCTCTGACACTACATGAAAATGTCACACCTCAAGAAAAGCCTGGAAGAGACAGATACCTGAGGCTCCAGAGAGGAACCAAGCCCAAGGAGGGCCAGGATTCAGGACAGAGTAACAAAACAAAACATCAACACTCCTAATTGTCCTTAACAATAAAGAAAAAACTCATAACCTTTCACTCAACAACACTGAGCTAATTTCCAAGTGTGAGGAGACTGATGACAGATAACCATGATTATCATCTAGACAAGAGACAGATCTGCAGACTTCCCTACCCTAGGAAGGCAACTAGCTCCTGCTTTGAAGTCTTGCCCTAAGAAAAGAAAACAAGGAGACTACAAACCTCTCTCCTGAGGCTCCTAAAAAAATCTGGAAGAGGAACAAGAATATTTTTCTAAATACATTGAATCAACAGTTGAAATTAGAATTACCAGAAGACAAACAGAGTCAAGGAAAGGCGATAGTTTAAGAAAAGAGAAAGACTGTACTAGGTGGTAGTGACAGCACACAGACAGTGAAGATAGAACAGTATTCCTAAAGAAAAGCATCACCTGGAAATAGATGATAACCTCTTCAAATACACACAAATCCAACAAAGAGGTAAGAGTGAGACTGAAAAGAGGGCATACATTAAGACCACATGTACTGGGTGACAAAACATGATGCAAAGTGAACTTAGAACATCCCTGAATCTTTAAGGAGAAAGGCAACTCATTGCTCACCAGCTGCAGAATGCAGTACTGGACCCTGTTAGAAAAAACAATTTCAACAGAACAAGCTGAAACAAAGCCTTGATTTCAGAGCATCACGAGGCTGGGTTATAATCAGCTGATTTTCATCTACCCTATATATATACAAAATCATGACAAGCCAAGGGGCAGCCACAGCAACACCCTTCAGACTGTCAAGGAGCTCTCATCACTGTCATAGTATTTTGGAGAGCCCTGATAACATACTGGTCTAACTTAACCACAGGACATAAGCCTCTTCAAATGTCATGCCCCAGGTCTACTTGAAGAGATTTTGCCATTACTTTAGAGTTGAGAGGTTTCTTTTTATTTAAGACTGTGCATTTGCCCTTTTCCTGTACCTCTGGTCACATGTCCTCCACTAGGTAAGCCTCAAAGAGAGTTAAAGTGGGGGCAGAAGATGGGGCTCAGGAATGACAGATGTATACAAGTAATGGTTATTTATTTGAAGTTGGAAATTTCCCGTCATCACTACCAGAGACCCAGAAAATAACCATTTCAAGTGAAAAATAACAGCTTTTATAACCACTTACTTAAAGTACGGTTTTCCCCCATTCAAACTGAGCTCTTTGATGTGCTTTATACAGCAATAATAAAAATTTATCCAGAAGATAAAGTTACTTGGTGTTTGCTGCATGGATTAGATTGCTGCTGCTTTCTGTAAGCAAATCAAAACCAGAAAAATAAATGTCATTTGCATTTTCTCAATAGGAAACATGCTGTTAGGCAGATATACGGCAGGGATTATATTGAAGTGAGGGTCTCACTCTTTTCACTGGAGTTTAGTTTCACCTTGTATCTTTCACTTGTTATACCAGCAGCCATAGCCAAGAGCAATGATGTTGTTTCCCTGTAGAGGAATGTACAGAGTGCCTCCACACTACAGGACATTAACATGGGGAGCACAGTGGGGCTGTGCAATCTTCCTGCAAGGCACTGGTGACCGATTCTTTCCAGCAAATACTGCCACAGCAAGATAGCACTCCACACACCACGTACCCCAAACTGCTTTTGAGCTAGCAGTAAAATCAGGGGGTTGACTGCAACATAGGTAATCTTGGAGTTTGGCTTTTTCATCAGTTGCTGTATTTAGCAGCACAGCAAGGAGTGAAGAATACTGGAATGAAGGCAGACAGAGGAAGATTTAGCAAAAAGCAGAAAAGCTTTTCACGAGAGCGTGAGAAAAATGAACTTTCCCCGGGGAGCACTGGATGCAACTGTAGAAAAGTGACCCCGAAAAGGGCCACAAAACAAAAAGACCAAGATTCAGTCTGTGTGGTGTACTAACTTTCTTACTTTTCCCACTTTTAGCTTCCTGACAGTTCTGTTTCCTTTATTTCCTAAAATCCCCTGTAAAGTTTCTCAAAAAAAAGAAAAAAAGAAAAAAAAATAAGGCACCTGCTTGTTAGACACCTATCCTGGTCTCAAAAGGCAAAAATATCCTATCCACCCTACTCAAAGTGCCTATGAGACAAAAAGTCTCAGAAAAAAGCTTCCCAGTATGCTCTAGTTAAGAGAGATTACATATTTCAGCCCCTAATCCAAATATTTTGGGTGTCTCACTTGAACCCTCTTGCAGCTTCCAAATCTGAATGTGTCTCATTCAGTTAAGTCAATCCCGGGGACAAACTCAGCTAACAAAAATGAATTCATTTCCAGTTAACTACAAAACCATTCTTGCCTTTTAAGGCTTCATTCAACACTTTCTGCATCAGGTACTGAGCCAAATCAAAACTCAGGAGATCTCTAAAACCTCATGCTATAACCGCACACATCATTTTCCTTGCTAAACAAACTGAAAGGTCCACATTCCTTCCGGCACCCATCATATCTATGTATGCCACAAAGTGTACATTCTGTAGAAGCTGGGGCAAAGGCATGTCCAGACAGAGCACACCAAACTGGCAAATGCTGAGGGCTGCAGAGCAAACCCAGGAGCTGGGGAATCACCTACAGAGCTGCACAGACTGGGATCAGAGGGAACACACAAGATCTCAGGAACTTCATGAAAATTTTCAACAAAATAAAAATCTTAATATCTCAGTAAGCCAGAGAACTCAAAATGCATAGATAAAAGACATGGACTCCACACACTCAGTAATAAATTTTTGATTCTCAAAGTGCACTCTGCTTGGTTCCAAGGCAGGATACATTTGTTTGCACACAAAATCCAAACTGGAACTTAGGGTGCACTAAGCTCATAAAATTGCCAATCTTTTCTTCGAGCTTCTTGGAAAGGAAGCATTATCGCTGTAGTGGCACCTGAGGTTGGCCAGAACAGAGGTTCTTCAGCACTTTTCTCAAGACAGTAATGAACAGCAGTTTCAGCATGCTGCCATTAAGGGTTAATTTTAATTTTGACTCTTGTTGGCCTGGTTGGCTATTCCCATAAATACCAACCCAGCAGATATAATTGCAAAGCAGGTATATTTGGTCCCAGTCACTCTGCCAATTTAGTGGCAACTAATGTTTGAAAATTGCAGGGTGTAAATTTAGCATAGTGGGTCTCATATCATGTTTTTACTGCTGGAGACTGTATTTGATTTAATGAGAATTAAAAGAGAGATACCACACTTTATGAAAGCTTTTCTGGTTTTTTCTCCAAATCTCTGGAAAGAAAGGAACTAAGAAAAATCACACTGTATTGACTTGATAATGACGAAAACAGTGCAACTCAAAACTGTGCATTTCTGAGTTTCAGCAGTCACGTTTTTCAAGTTGATGAGCAGAGAATTGTTAGTGCCAAGCAATGCCAAGACTTCTGCCAAACAGCTATCAAATCTTGGTAATGCAAAACAAGCAGCAGGAGACATCTTTGGAATAAAGGACAACCTGAACATATTTTCTCTGTAACAACAATGTTCGATATTCTTTCACAAAAAGACTTTCTTTCAGCTAGCAACTGGCTAGCTCTAAAAGTGGCTCTCCCACTACTACTCACAAACACATTTGCATTTCCAGTCCTTCTCACACACTACAAGAAGTTCAAAAGACAATGAAAACTGTACATAATAGGTATTTTTAAGGGCACTTTGTTAAGTAATACACAGTGCCAGACTGACAGCCACTGCCATCAAAAGAGACCACCAGTGTAATGCATGCAGACACTATAGCCAAGGTTTCTCCTACTTAACAGACGGGTGCAACAGAAGCAACAAAAACAAAGCAGCCACCAGCCTTTGCATTTCCACGAGTCAGCGTGGCAGTGCATCATTGCTGTTATGACAACTCTGATTCTTTCTTGGCAGAACAATGCCTCAACCCACTTGCAGTCCTTACTCGCTTCTGCTCATTTGGGGTTGGATTTTCTAACCAAATACCTAAGCAGACTTACTCCAGACTTACTGAGATTTCAGTCTTTCAGCACCAGAGCCTCTGTCACACATACCTTCTCTTTAAAAACACAAGCCAGTATTTAAAAGAACAGAAATCTTGCTGAACATTCAAAACTCACTTTTGTCTTAGGGAAACCTGAATTGAAGACACTTGGGAGCAATAAAGTTCTTAAAAAGGCACCTGAGATTCTTCCCAGACTCATTTCTCTAATTTTGATTCCCAGTTACTGCAGTGATTTTTTTAAAAGCCAAGATGACACATTCTGCTCAGATCTTCTGCCGAAGAATTGCAGTCACAGCTCCCACCTTCATTGCTGGAAAGCCCAGTAAACTCCAACCATCCACACACTGAGGCTTTGCCAATTCTCTGAAGCTACTCCATTAGCATCACAAAAGCAGGCCTTAGGTGAGGTAGAAAGTACTGAGGTAACAGACCCTGCTATAACTTTGGAAAATTACTAAAACGCTTCAGAAAAGTTTCACGTACTTTGCATCAGACAAGATGTAAAACAAATGGAAAAAAAAAGATTAAAGAGTGAAGACTTCCCTCCTAGAAGACAAGTAGGAGGGGGCTTTCATTTAACACAATTATCTTCCCTAAATTTTCCCTTCAGTCTTATTTCCCAATACTGGCAAGTTACTGAAGTATGTGGAAATCATCACTTTAGCAAAAAATCACTCTCACAAAAGAAAAAAATATTTAGCCAAGAAGACAAATCCTGTGCTTATATCACAAAGACCATGAACTTAAGACCACTTTTAATATTCTTTTTACTACACACAAAAAAAGTCACTATCCTTCAAGATGCTTCCAAAAAAAAAAGGACGCTTTCATTGTTATTATCACTAACGCTCAATTTAACAAGACAGCTGTGCCATCCTGTTAGCAGGAGACATTACACAACACAAAAAGACAATAAGCCATACTGTCTAGGACACAGGATAAGAAATATGATGAGAATGGTGATGTCACTGGCTAACCTGTGACCTCATATATTATACAAGACATCAGGCTGTTCAGTTTTCAGAGACCCCCAAGCAAGCGCCTCAAAGCCCGAATCATTTCAGACACACCTTTGTTCATCAGTATGTACGAGGATGCTCATCATTCACTGTACCAGAACATAAACTCCTTGCATTCAAGACCTAGAAGAACTGAGTTTTGTGAATGACACTGACAACTCAGTCACATTCTCTTCAAGTCTGGAAGAAAGTCTGTATGCATCTCACACCACTTTGTGTGGAATGAGACTCCTGTGACCCTGGTGACCAGCCCAAACAAAAGAGGACAGCTGAGAGTTAGGAGAGGCTTCCTTCAGAATATCTCATTCATAATTTAACTGTTAACAGCCATGTAACTGGAGTGGCTGCAGGAAAAATTAACTGTACAGTTGTCTGTTACACTGAAAGCACTTAAATTGTGTTTACTTTCCACTTAAGCAACAGGGCTTCTCTTTATTTCAAGGGTTGGTCCCCTCAGAAAAAAAAAAAGAGATGAAGCTCAACTTCATAATAAATAGAATTAATTTAACTTCATTTTATCACTCAAGAAAGGCTGAATGTGATTACTACAGTCTTTCCCATTTTCCTCATCTCCTATGCAATTAATTTTCACATATTCAATCACAATATAGTCTATAAGATAGAAAGCAAATATTTATGCACTTGTTGCTTCGTTACAAGTTTTGTATATGGATATTTCTGATTCAAGGGGTTAACACAAAAATAGCATTACTTTTAACCATGTACACTGACCCATATTCTGTGAACAATCTGAAAGTGTAAAGGGAAAACTAACACAGAAAATATAATGGAGTGCTAAAATTCACCCAGGACCAAGAAACTTTGTTCAAGCTGTAAGTGCCCTAGATCATATTGTTGTGTTCCATACACAAAGCAGATGATATGGCTCAAGCAAAAGCACTTAATATTATCTATTAGCTTTTTGAACTATGGCTGTGTTTTCTCCAGATTTTCCATGAAATAAATTTAAAAATAATACGCTAAATATTGATTGCATTACAACTGATGACTGCACAAACAAACTTAACTGAAGTGTTGTTACTAAACAACATCTGTTCATTCCATGTATGAACTCAAAAGAGGGTCATGTGAAAACGTCCATGATACCACACCCCAAACACTAACATCCTTAAGCTGAGGATAAAAGTTCTTGCTTCCTTTTGCCTTATCTGATCACCAAGTTCATTCATATGATCAGAAATGGTACAGAGCATTCAGCAGCCTGGAAGCTCCATCCAAAAAGCAGGAAGATGGTCTCACAAGGTAACTTTGCAGCTTCATCACTGTCATCATCTGAGTGGCCATTATGAATTTTTCAGTGTATTGCAGATAACCCTGTACCTGGTTGACATTCCTCATCACACTCAGACACAACAGACCATCAGTCACAGGGACTGCCAGAGAAGGGTGGTGACACAACTTTTCCAGTATGTCCACATACCTTCTGTGTTTCAGAAGCATCTTGGCAACAAGAAGCACACGCTGACAGAGATGCTTTGTGATCAAACACTTACTTAGCAGTGAAAAAATTTGTATGGCAAGATCAAAATCACAGCAAAACGTTCAATGTAAGACAGAAAAATTTCCTTCCCCGATGTATTCCCAAACCAAAAGCACAAAATTCACTGTGCCACTGGAAATTGGTTTTACCGGGAAACCGGAAATTACTTCTTCCCCAAGTCTTTAATTCTTCCTTCTGCTGCAGCTTTATATCACTGACGCTGATAAAATCTTACCTGAGAAAAGCACAGATTCAAGGATTACTTTTGTTTATGGAAAGTAAAGTTTTAAGCCATTGTACTCAGACTTAAGAAATACACTTTTCTCTTTCTCAATTTGCTGCCTAGAAAGGTCAACAATAGATATCCTTTTTAATATATGGAAGAACAGATTTAGGAACATAAGGCAGGTACATTGCTCTGCAAAATGCAGGTACATTGCTGTGCAAAACATCCTAGCTGCAACACATTCAAGTCAAAACTCTCAGTCTGACAACTTCTCCATGGAAAACTATTTACTCAAAGTAGCAGCATATTTTGTGCCCTCCTTTTTCTCTGAAGAGAGGCAAGAGCAACTACAGACAGAACAAAGTGCAACAGGCTGAAAAGATTAACTTTTTAGTTTTAATGAAATATCATTTTAAATTTCATTTTGAAACCAACATTTTTTAAAGGAAGCTTGGTAAATGGAAACTGAAGCAAGAATGCAGTAGGTCTTTAAGGAATCCCACAAAGCAGCTGATTGACATCGATATTCTTTCCAGCCCAGTCCGTTTAATGAAGTTTAAAGACATCAGAACACATTAAAACAAAACCAACAATGGGTGTTTGGGCACTGGAACAGGTTCCCCAGGGAAATGGTCACAGTCCCAAACCTGACAGAGTTCAAGAAGTGTTTGGACAACGCTCTCAGGTATAAGGTGTGATTCTTGGGGGTGTCCTGTGCAGGGCCAAGATTTGGACTTGATGATCCTTGTGGGTTTTTTCCAAATAAGGATATTCTGTGATCTCTGAGAACTGAGTTGTCAATTCATTTTTATACCCACAGCAGTTAAAGGCAAAAAGTTAATGCACTGAAACAAACCCATCTATGCTCTTTTAAAGAATCACAATGCAAATTCTCAAGAATGTATAAAAATAGTAACAAAATCATTATTGATGTGTGTTTAAGATAGAACTGAATCAATCTGGAAGCTATGCATGTTTATACAAAAAACCCAAAAGCCCAACCCAAAAAATCAAACTATGTATTTCCCTTTAATGCCTCCTTGTCAAACCAGACTCAGATGAAAGACATGCTCCAACTGACTGTGCACTGGTTTATGGGGTGTAGCACAGTGTTTGAAAACATTTGGCACTGTCAATCCCTGCACAAGTGTTAAACAGTTCAGATTTTGCAAGGTAAGGCAATGTCCCAAATTTTAGGAAAGTGACCAGAAAACATATGAATGAAGTCCGGTTGTAGCTATTTATCTTTGGACCTTCATCTAGGAAAGTAGATGAAAGATGCTTGAAGTCTCCTAGGGGATAAGCTACGTAGATAAATGAATACCCCATCTCTCATTTCTACATGTAAGTGTGATACTGCCCTGCTTCCTCATTTGTATTTTAGCTCATATCTTACACAGAACAGAGACTACCCTATGCTAATAAAAACAAGCACCACATATTTTCCAGGACATCTATTTTAAAGTTCCCCTCTCTAGCATCCAGAAAAGAAATCTACCATTACTCCACCCTAGGAGACTTGACAGCATTAACTTCTTGCTATCAGGGAACACTGGAAGGAGAACCTGCACAATTCCAAATCCTCACCTATGACACCTCACATAAAAAAGTAAAACATATACAACTGTTACCCACTCCCAACGTACATATTCCAATTATAATGAAAAATTATCAGAAATAACACGTGATTCAAAGTAGGGATATAAAAGGGACAACTGAAACAGCTTTCTCACACAAGGCTAGAGACAACAGCACTAGATAAAAGCAGCAAATCTGTTAAGCAATTTGAGCAGTAGCAAGAGGAAAAGAACAAAGAAAAGAAGCAAAAGTGACAAACAGTGACAGTGTGTCACACATGCAGAGTCCTCCAAGTTCAGCCTGTCTGAGTTTCAGCCCTTCCTGGACTTGCTGCTTTGCTGATGCAAAAAGAAATTCACCACCTCATCTGACGCTGTTTGGCCCATTCTTTTTGTAAGCTACTCCAATTTTATTGTGGCTCGAGGGCAAAGCATTCATGGAGGAGAAGGGAAAAGGCATGTGCACAACAACCTCATAAAACACTGGCAAAAGCAGAGAAGTGGAACTGACAGTGGCAACTACCACTTCCTAGCGTCTTACTTACCAAATCAATCGGAAATCAGCTGCAGCAATTAAGTGATAATGAATTATTGATGACACTCACTTTGGGGAACTGAGCACTTACCAGCATTTATGAAACTAAAGAAACTGAGGTGGGTAAGTGCTATCCCCATTTTGCAGACAGCACAAAGTCAGGCAGACAGCAAACAATTTGGCGACATTATGCCTTGCCGAGGACCACTTATCTCTAGCATGTTATCTCAGTTCTGTTTGAACATGGTCACACATCACCTTGATTTGTAACATATTCCTGCTTCAGAGAGGCACAGTGAACGCTCCAGGTACAGAATTCAATAATTTCAGTAACCATATCCTACTACCTTTTCAGAGGTGGGGAGGAAACGCTGCTCAAAGTAAAAGGCAGCAATATTGAAGCCAGGGAAAAACCACTTTAAAATGTGATCTACAACATATGTTCAGTGGCAGAATTTGCCCTTGAGAAAGCAAAGAAGGTATTCAAACCCTACTATTTCAAGACACTAAGTCTGTGCTTAACATGTCTTTAAGTCAGCCAACATTTTTTGCCAATGCAAATATATTCAACTAGAAACTCAGAAGAAAGCCAAGAATTCAGGCTTGGCTTTAAAACACTCTTGCCAGCCACTCAAGGCTGTCAGTAATGCCACACAGGAACATTTCCTATCAGTAAGCCATAAAACTGATCTAGGAAAGAGAACTCACTCTACTTCTATCACACTTCACATCTGAGCTTTCCAACTGATGCCATTATCTATTCATACCATTAAAAACCAAACAGACAAAGGAGGATGTGAGCATTCACTGCACAGTATCCTGCCCCTTCACATTTTTTCATCAGACTTAGCAAGCAGACAGGCTATTATTTACATGCATTTAAAGGTAAGACCCTCACACTTCTACAGCTTTCACCCTCAACAGCAGCTGCCAGAGCTGAGGCAGACACAGATGCAGCTTTACAAATTAGCAGCCATATGTCATCCAACTGGCATGAAACACCACGATGCCCCTTCAAACACCGCGATGGTTACACACACGTGAGCGTGCTGACAGGAATGTTGGTGACATAAGCTTCAGCAGGAGGAAGATGAATGTCAGTACCTGCAACACAGCCCAGCCTTGCAGACAGGATGCCTTTCAGGGAAGGGCAGCTTACTGTTTGAAATTTGAGATGACCAGAGATAAGGTTCAGCCCTGCCACAGACGTCTTACATGATCATATTATTTGGCTTTCCTTGGCTTCAGTTTTCCTTATCCGTTAATGACTACTAATGCTTTCCTATCCTATGGGAATACTGCCAGCATGCATAATTTAGGTTTCCACCCTGCTTGGATGCTGAGAAGATGGGTACCTGAAGATATATACTGATCAGTTGTTTGCCCAAATATATAAACTGTTTTTTAAGAAATATCATAAAAAATGCAAACTATTAATATTAAAGCCCATCTGTGTATCAGAATCATTAAGGAGGGAAAAGGCCTCAATGATCACTGAGTACAAACATTAACCCAGCACTGACAAGTTCACTACTACACCATATTTCTAAGGACCACATCTACATGTTTTTTGAACACTTTCAGGGATTGTGATCTCATCACTTTGCTGGGCAATCTGTTCCAATGCTTGACCACGCTTTCAGTGAAGAAATTTTTCCTTATTCCCCATATAAACCTGTCCTGGCACAACTTCAGGCCGTTTCCTCTTGTCCTATTGCTTGTTACCCTGTCTACCTCACCTCACTACAACGTTCTTTCAGGGTGTTGTAGAGAGCAGTAATATTCCCCCACGAGCCTCCTCTTCTGCAGGTTAAACAACCCCAGCTCCTTCAGCTGTTCCTCACAAGACTTGTGCTCCAGACCTTTCACCAGCTCCACTGCCCTACTCTGGACTCCACTACCTCAGTGTCTTTCTTGCAGTGAGAAGCCCAAAACTGAACACAGGGTTCAAGGTGTGGCCTGACCTGTGCAGAGTACATGGGACAACCATTGCTCTGGTCCTGCTGTTTCAGGCCAGGATGCCATTGGCCTTCTTGGCCATTTGGGCACTGCTGGCTCATGTTCAGCTGCTGCCAACCAGCACCCCCAGGTCCTTTTCCACAGGGCATCTTTCCAGCCACTTTCCCCCAAGCCTACAGTATTGCATGGGGTTGTTGTGACCCAAGGGTCTCAGGAACCAGCACCTCGCCTTGTTGAACTTCACACAACTGGCTTTGTCCCATCAATCCAGCCTGTCCAGATTCCTCTGTAGAGCCTTTCTACCCTCCAGCAGATCAACACTCCCACCCAGCCTGGTGTTGTCTGCAAACTCCATTTATTCCTCAACAGTAAACAGGCATTTTTATATTTTTATAACCAAAAATCTTTGAGGTATGCAGATATGCAGCTAATACCCAGTTCCAGGTATTAGATAAAATGATTAAAATAGATAGGACCACCCTGGAACAGATAAGCAGGAAGGAGTTTGGGAAATTGCAGCTTCAACTACCAGCTAGACTCAGTTCACATATAACTCTCTAGGAATAAGTGATCCCCTAGACGTAATAAACTCAAACAATTTTAGATACAGAAATCAACTGCCCTCTTATTTATACTTACAGGTCCATCAAGAACACCTGGTATGGTTCAATTTCTGTTTTCCTTTTGCACCTACCCTTTACTTCGTTTAATGGTGGGGTGTGAGGAGTGGGAAAAGAGAACAACTTGGGAAGCTTGCTTGAAAACAGATTATGAATCTGTACGTTTCAAAGTATCCAAAAATCACTCTGCCCTGGAAACATGCAATGACTAGCTCTTGGTACAGCTGCTTACACTTAGGGTTTAATTTTGACAGTTAAGCTCACTCAAACTGCTCTCTAACCAAAATGTTTACTACAGCATCTCGGTAACACATTTTTTCCAACACAACAGGCCAACACAGTCCTTCTAAACCAAGGCAAACAACACTGGAACAGTAACTATATCTGTGCCAAGTTACTTTTCTTACAGGAATGTGCAAAGTAGCTTGGAAGGCTTGTGTTCGCAAAAAACCAATTTATTCCATCTTCAAGGGCCAGACCGGCAACGTGCAAGGACCATTCTATTTCCTCAATGTCACTGCTCCTTTGAGACATCCCAAATCAGACATGCTTCCTTTACAAAATGGAGATAACCACCTGATATTTTACAAGTCTAAATCATGCACCCTTTACTGGTTAAAAACTGGCTGGATAGCCAGGCCCAGTGGGGAATGGACATACATCCAGCTGGTGGCTAGTCAAAAGTGATGTTCCCCAGAGCTCAGTGTTGGGGCCCGTCCTGTTTAATACCTCTATCAATGACCTGAATGAGAGGACCAAGTGTCCTGTCAGCCAGTTTGTAGACAGTGCTAAGTCGGGCAGGAGTGTTGATCTGCTAGACAAGCTGCATCCATGTGCTGAAGCCAGCTGTGTGAGGCCCAACAAGGTGAAGTGATGGGTCCTGAGGGAGTTGGGGTTGTTTAGCCTGGAGAAAAGGAGGCTCAGGGGGACCTTATCACTCTCTACAAGTCCCTAAAAGGAGGTTGTAGCCAGGTGGGGTTTGGCCTCTTCTCCCAGGCAACCAGCGACAGGACAAGGACACAGTCTCAAGACGCATCAGGGAAGGTTCAGGCTGGACATTAGGAAGAATTTTTTCACTGAAAGGGGGAGCATTGGAATGGCATGCCCAGGGAGATGGTGGAGTCACCATCCCTGGAAGTATTCAAGGAGCAACTGGACATGACACTCAGTGCTACAGTTTAGTTGACATGGTAGTGTTCGGTCAAAGGCTGGACTCGATCTTGGAAGGCTTTCCCAACCTTGAGGAGTGTATGACTCCATGTGGGCTTAATTTTAACAGGATCTAACAGGCCTTACAGAGGTCTCTTCAATACAGGCCCAAAGGAAATTACACTGATTGCTTCTTCAACTGGAAAGTTTGCTCACAATAGAGACCTGCCTAATTTTGCAACTACTGATGAGGAAATAAAGTACCAACACTGCAGGGAAAAATTAGCTAAACCATGCTTTACAGGCTGAACAGTTTCCCCATGAGACTACTCACAAGGAGCAGTGGCAGTCAGCAGGTCTGCAACTCTGGATTCAACCTCATTTAGGACACAAATATCTTGCCAACGATCAGCACTGTTTCTTGTGTTTCCAGATTTTATTTGACTCAGCTAATTGGCCATTAAGCTCCAATGAGGTGGACATTTACCTACAGATAACACAAGGAAATTGGAAAGTAAGCAGCCTGAGGCTACCCTGAAGACTGTTAACCAAATAGCAAGGCCGAGCTCAATTAAACCAATTCATCAGAAAACCTATATAGTCCATTGGCAGATTTTCAAGGATCCCATTAGAAATTTTAAGGATATTCAATCTGATTAGACACTGAGATCTATCTCATGTACAAGTCATTAATAAGTAAAGAGCCTTTAACTTTGAAGGCCTGAACATTATCAAAGCCACAGCAGGAAGAGACACTGGGCCTTTCCTCTGTAACTAACATGCACAATTTTGCCTAAGAATGGCAAACCCTTTCTATACTATTGAAAAAATGAGACTGATGAAAAGGTACAGCTGTGCAAACCAATGTCACAGAGTACCCATCACTTTTGGGTGGACTCTGTTGATGTAACTAAGAGATACTCACCCTTACATGCTACCTCAAAAGAGTGTACATCCATGACCTCTGAAACAGGAATATTCCATTAAATGTCTAATAGTTCAGTTGTTCAAAAGGGCATGCATTTCAATCACTTGAAATTGCAGTGCAAATAGGAAATTACACTGCAAAACATTTTGTCTCTCATTTTATCAAAACTTGAAGAAGAAAAATGGCTATTGTGCTCTTAACCTTAATGGACATATAATTCAAGTACAAAATAAGGTCACTGAAACTATTCTGGACTCGTTTTTTGAAAAGAAAGGTTGCAATGAAAAAACATTTAAAAAACATGATGCTATCAGTAATCCCTATAGGGAAAAAAATTGACAACACACTATTCCAAAGTTGCAATTTAGAAGCTCACATTCCTCATGGAAGATTTTCAGGGTACAACTGGTACTGCCAACTTGTAGTGTTTATAAATACTCTCAGGAACACTATTATCAATGTCCTTTTTATCTTCCAGGTACTCTGTTAATGTTCTAGACAGACCACTTTGATCTTTGGACAGAAGTACATTCCTGATTTGTATGCTGCACATGGTAACTCCATTTTCAGAGGAGATAAAAAGAATAGGTTCCTGAAATTTAAATTCTGCTTGCCAACAACAGAGGGAAGTCCTCAATCTGACTGCAAAAGGACAGCTGCTTGTGGTTTGACTGAGAATGCGTAAACTGAAATGTCACAGGGATTCACTTTTCTCTTACCTTTAGACTTGCTGATATTCAAAGCCAGTATATTCACAAGACTGAAAATGCCCAAAAAGAGTAGGTAGATCTCACCTAAGAAAGGGTTACCAAATACTTCTTAGAGAATGTAAATCAGAATTCTAACAGGATTCGATTCAATAAAGGGCAAGTTTAACATCTAGAACCCTGGTTACATAGTAAAATGAATGATCCATTCATTTAAAAGTTTACAGTGTTTTGCATAGGTTTTTTTTTCACCATTCTACCTGTAACTCCATTCATGCTTTCATTTCACTTACAATCAGGTTCTGAAATTCAGCCATATGGATTGTTTTCCTTCCTCTCCACCTTCTTTTCACCTTTCAAAAACTTGCTGAAAGGAAAAAGAAGCCTTTTTTGAGTTTGAAAGACAGCAATCACCACAAACACTGTAGTTCGTCCTTTGTCAATTCTGAATTATGTCTACTTAGTTTAATGACTTGGTCTTTTAAAAGTGATCAAGCAGTAAGTTCTTCCAGACTCAAGGATTTCACAAGTGCAGTCTGCTTTCTGCCAGACTGAGCAGATCTTAATCTCAGCATCTGTACTGTGCCTTTCCAGTTACCTAAACAAGCAAAGATGTTCAGATTTTACATGAAGCCAAGGCCTTGAGAAGACACGTTTCTTACTATTGGTAAGATCACGGAAGATTTAGTTTGCATCTTCAAGATCACCCATCCAAGATCAGCATCAGAGCCCCAAACTCTTCTGGTGGACAGCCATTCTCCTCCAGACAAAACCCATGCACTTCAGGTTCCAGATAACCCTATTTTCAGTTTAGGAGTGTGCAGTTCCACTCAGCTTTTAAGACTTGATAGTTTTGGGCCCAGACACAAGAGCAACTCATGCCATTGGCAGGATGCTGGCTAACAAGTTACATCTCATTTGGCCCTGGAAACTCAATGGCTGTAGTGTGTTTACTTTGAAGGTCACACATGCTGACTCTACCAATTTATGTGTTTATGAAGTACAGATGTGCTTTGGCAGGTGAAGCAACTCTACATATTTAACTCTCTAACTAGTCTATGACTCCACATATTAAACAATGCATTCACTAATGATTTAGCCACTTATAAATCACGCCTTGCATTGTGTCAAGTAAATATTACCTGTCCTTCGTAAATGATCCCTGAGAAACAGCTCATTTGCTTAAGATGCACAATTCATTTATAAATTGTACCAGAAACTGAGTAAGACCAAGTCCCAAGTAGTCTGTTCTTACTAAACTCCACCTTCCAAACTCAGCAGCAGTGAAGTCCCACATAGCCTAAAGCTGAGCCTTCGAGCACAGCATAGCTAAGCAACGGATAGGGCAGAGAGGGACAAGAAAAGCAAGCACAGCACCGGTGGCAGAGTGAAGCAGAACACTTGCAATAGGTAGAGGCAAGGGAAAAATGAGAATTCCTAACTGCAGGTTTGGCATAGATATAGTAAGTAGACATAACAGCATCTTTAAGTATAGAGGCATGATGAGGAAATCCATGACTAGCTCTATGCATCAATGGGTACAATTTGGTGAGGTCATGAGGCACAAAGGAAAAAAAGAGAAAAGGATACTGAGAGGAGGAAGGAAGTGACACAAATCATCTATGAAAAGAAGCATGTAAAGACTAAGTCATCAGCACACAGCTTCACAACAAGAGAACAAGGACACAGGCAAAGAAAGAAAAGAAAGGCATTTGACAAGAGAGGGATTCACAACCTGAGAAATAATGGCTATCTTTAGCTGCAGAATTTTAGCTAAGCTTATACAAAGAGCAGCAGAAACATTTAATAGCCCTTAACATATCTTCTTGCATCAGGAGACAGCAGCAGAATATCAGTCCTGAGACTGAATTAGCAGCCTTGAAACTCAAAAGAACAAGCTCAAGTATGACCTTCTGTGGTCATGTGTGAGCCATGACTGCATTCCCTGCCAAGCAGCCACTATTTGGCAGGTTCAACATGGGCCTGAACCACGGGTCACCTGAGCAGAGCACCCCAGACAAACAACAGTACTTCGAGTTGCCAACCCTTGCCCTGCCTTACAAAAGAGAGAGAAAGTGCAACTTAACAAATACATGGATTTTCATAAGTGTATCAATTTGTGTGCCTCTATCATGCTTCACATCTTTGTACACTTAACACTCCTGTGTTTGAGGAATCTTAATGCCTTCACACTAACAACAACAAAAAGAAAGTAAAAAAACCAGGAATACTTGACTAAAAATTATCATATCAAGAAAAATCTAATTACCTCACATCAAATCCATACCAGGCAAGGCAGAACATCTCTTAAAGGCAAAATCCACTATTTTTAACTGTAAAAATATGCCTGATACTTGTGGTATATAGCTCTTGACTAAAACTAGGGTAGCACTAACAGCATCAGAGAAAGATGGGAAGAGAGCTGGTGTCCAAAAAATCAAAGAAATGTTTGAACAGGTAAAAGGGGAGGGAGTACAGTGAGGAAAGAATTATATCTTGCCCAAAGTCATACTGATGATCAGTAACACAACCAGGAGTAGATCCTGCAGCACTAAGACCCTGAACCACTTTGCCCAGAAGAATACAAGTTTTCAGTTGACACAGATACATACGGCTGGCAACGGTGCTCTGTCTGGAACTATAAGCATCATCTGACTCATTAACAATTGAAGTGATAAATTCATCCAAAATACATAAAGCAAGAGAAATTACTCCAAGGAATGAAGGAATCTGAGCACGAAGTGATACTTAGTAGCCAGAATTCACATCTTAATTTTTAATGGAACCACAACCTACTTGCTGCTATATTTTGTCAAAACGGAGATAAATCCTCACAGGAAACTGTTACCTAAAATCAAACTTTTCATCCAACAAACCCAACAGTTTCAAAATAGACCAACATAGGCTACCTCATGTGATGTAACTGATTTCCATCTAAATTTTCAATAAGAGAATCCTGAACCAGGAATCTCCCCTATCACATTCCCTAGGAGCCATCAGGAATCTGTATAAGCAGATGAAAGATAACAACATATCACCAGAGACCCATAGTAAGGTGTGGCACTTAGGGATTTCTCCTTTAATTTAAAAAAGAAAAACTAATCAGAATCCCTACTAAAGAACAAAAATAGCACTAAAACCTGAAAATTTGTATTTCTGTCCCTATTGAAAACAAGCTATTTCATAACACAACAGCATACTTCAACCATATTCAACTTATACACTTCCAAATCCTTAATAAATTAAGTCTCACAGGCTCCTTGAGAGACACCAAAGCCATTTTAAAATGGAAATCTTTTGGCTAAGAGGACATGGTATCAGGTCTTCAGAGTTCATTAGCTCCCAATCCTAAATCCCAGATTTTAGCAGAGTTTCACAGCCACATCACCTTTCATTCATTACCTCAGCTCCCTGCTCTCTCTGACATGTGACACAGCAACTTCCTCAACCATTTACACATTGACAAAGAGCAGCTTTGCTTGATATGTTTTAATTGTGACAAGTTTACAGCTATCCAGCCCATGGCTGGAAGAAGGCTTAAGGAACACAGAGGAAAAAGTTATCAGCAGCAACTCCACTCCCTCCAAATTGCTTCCATTTTCATTTTGTTCATCTGGACCCTTTAGATTATCCACCCACATGATTCCCCAGTCCTTCAATACATTTCTCACACTAAGAGGAGCTACCTATTATTTCTCTTCAACTTCCAAAGAGTACATATTTCTATAAGCTGCAATCAAAGTAAGTATGTGATTCCACAAGTTCCTTTGCAACCAAGAAGTGGCCAAGTGGGGATCTGCATAAGCAGCTGAGAACAAGGAGAGACCACTGTCTCCATTTAGAAATCTCACTGCCTCAGCATTTCCCATGTGCAAATTAAAACACACACACCAAGCCAACTACTATTACACCATCTTCTCCCCTAAAAGGATTTTTCTGTCCTGAGAGACAGCACTGCATGCAAGGTGAGGTTGGCCTAAAATGCCTTTTAGTCTGCCAGTTTCACTAGCACAAGAGGCTGCATGAAAGAAACTAAACATCAGATCAAGTTACTGCAGCTTACAAGATTCTACATGTCAAATAATCAAGCATCTGGACAAACACACACAGTCCACGCAAATGCAAAGCCCCATTGATCATACAAATCAAAACACTCAGTATCACAGATGATAATTTAGACAAATGCTCTCTGCCATGGTGTTTTGTTTGCTTGTTTTTCTTAATCTATTTGTTTAATTTTCAATCTTTGTTGTTGGGTTTTTTTTTTTGTTGTTTCTTAATACACATGAGCTCCTCCTCAAAAACTCTGCAGCAGTCAGTAAATGTATGATAAACTGATTATCCTAATGGCTGACTATACAATTACCTCCAGCCATGATCGATTTACATTCCAAGCAAAGGCCAAGCTGTCATTCTATGTTTCACTTGAGAGCTACCTTAAAACACATAATTAAAACTGTTTTCACTTGAAATATTCCATTCTGCATCTTAGACATAGCCCATTATGAGATCGTGCCAGAGCAGAAGAGTTATGTTTTAATACTTGAAAAGACAAAAATGCCAAAACCCCACTATTGAGACCCAAGATGTTTCTCCTTCCTCATCTTCAAAACCTGCCAGCTGATAATGAAGCTGTTTACAAATTCAGACCCTGAAAACGCCAGTTGAAATAGTCATCACAGACTGCCCTGTACCAAAGGCAGAATATCCACAGCTCCAGTCTGCAGCAGGCAGGACAACTGAACAGCCTACAAGGCTTTCTAGCAATTCATAAAACTTCACAGCTTCCACAACAGACAAGACACTGAAATGAAGAGCACTGCTACCGGCACAGCAGATCTCACACTACAGATTTTTCAGGCCTTCTCCATTACTGCACTTCTGCTCACACAGACAGAGAGAATAACCACAGAACAGGATACATGACAGACACTACTCTGGCAAAATGTACCAGTTTGGAAAAATAAATTAAAATTTAAAAACAATAAATAACACAAACAAAAACCAAAACAAAATCTTTCTTCAGGTGACAAATTAATTTTTAATTAGGCCTTCCCACACTGCCCTGAAACACAGAGATGCTTGAATCTCAGCTCAATTCATCACTGCTACCTAAGAAATCAACATATCCCTGTTACAGTCTACCAGATTTACAGCAAAGGAACCATTTTATTCCACACCCAGTAGATAATCAGAGCAAAATGAAAGCAGGATGCAGGTTCCTGTTGTCACAATAAAAATATTATAATACCACCAGGAAACTTTTTCCTCTAAAGAGGTAGGGAGCTTGCTGGTCTTGGTGTATCAGGCACTACAGACTGACTGCATGTTTGCAACAATTTATTTCACATTTGTATGAAAGGTGCATTTTTACTACCTATTTTCTTTATCACAATCTCCACTTGCTATCACAACATCTGACTGCCACATTGCAGTCATTCTTCCACCCTCTCAAACTTGCAAACCCTTTGCAGCTATTATCCCAAGCGAGATGCCATGGCTGGAAGCTCCTGGACCCTGCAACTCTCCACATTCAGTAAGAAAAATCTGTTTAAATCTAGTCAAGGAAACATCCCCGCCCCCGCAAATTATTCTCTGCTTATTTCAGTCCCTGCACAAAAAATGTACGTGCAAAAGTAAAGTCTGACAACAGCCTCCAGCATCAAATGTCCAATAACCAGAAACTGATTTAAGACAACTAGTGCATGGGCACAGGCTCCTGTGAGAAAGCCCACATTCTCCTCAGCATGGCTGTGGAGCTTTGCATTAAAGTGAGTACTCCTGGCTGCTCTCATTATTATCACTGGCAGACTCATCTTCAGCAAATATCCAGTGCTTGTTATTTATTACTATCCCAAGCTGGAAGTTTCTTGACCTGCCAACTACAGGAATCCTTCTCCATCTCTCCCCCACTGATGTGTTACACACACCCACAGATGGCTTGTGTACCAAGAAAGACAAACACTGGTTATGAAGTACTAGACTCGGTTTAAGAGTTTTTAAGAGGACTGGCTGAAAAATACAGAACAGGCCCACTGAACACACAATACAGACATGAGTCTTCAAGGAGAGAGTGGTTTTCTTCTCTGCTTATCCAACAGTAGAGACCACTACTCAGCAGTGCTGATTACTCCTGCCTTGCAGTACATAAGGTTTTCAGCAAAGAAATCAACTGTTAGCAATACCTCTGAATGTCAGTACAAATGAAGACCCATGTAAGGAAAAAACAGCTATTTCTTTAAGACCATGTGGAAGTTTTAAGTTAGCAGATATTACACAATGGAGACTAATGTTGTAACATGACTCTTCAAATAGCTCCTACCTCTGCTTGATTTTAGGGATGTTCTGGTTTTTTGCAAGCTTTTGAGGTGAAGTTGCAAAATGTAATGAAAGCACATGTGTGGCCCTTCATGTTTATGCTGTCTGTGGAATGGGTCCTGATTCTAACAATGTCAGACCAAAAGACTGGAGGGAATAAGACACATAAGCCTCCCCTTAACACCGAGCAAGCTGAGTATATTTTAAGAGGCAAAATACATACGCTATATATTTGACTTTTGCATCAGAAAGGCCCTTATACTGAACTGTGGCACCTGGGGACAATACTCAGAAATTCCAGCTCTACATTGCATTTTGATTCTCCAGTTATTTTAAGATTAACATTTTAAAACCTTCTTCAGTTAAAACAGAAAGGTCTGTAATTGTCAGAAAAAAGTGTCCCTTTTCCGCTCACTTTGCAATCATACTTCTAAAAGCAGTTAATTTACCTGAGTGTTTGTGACTCCTGCCATCATTTCTCTCCTTAATGGATGATACAAAGATTGAAGAAAAAAAAAAACACAGATCTATGTTCAAAACATATTCAGTAGTTTTAGGTTTCTTTGAATAAAAAAAAAAAAATGTCTTGAATACAGAGTACAGTGGCAGTCAGGATTACAGAACTCATTTTTCTGTTAGGGACTGTTTACATTTTATTGGTTTTTCAGCTGTAGTGTACTTGCAATTCTCTGAAACAATCCTTTCCAAAACTCACTGTAACTGTGTATAGATCAGCTTGCATTACTTCATACAAGCAGTAGAAGAAGATAAACATAGATGTCTGTTTCCTAACTAACAGATCTTCTTCTATATTAACTTAACCCAATAATGTTGTTACAGTCTGAGCTGGAAACGGGAATCCTTGCAGGACCTAACCTACATCCAGGAACTCCTGGGCTGACACTGAGCCAAAGTAAAGTGCTGGAAACTGGGTCACACTATGACATGTACAGGGCAGAGCAGGAGGGGATCGGAGCTGAGTCTGACCTGCTTATACTGGCAAGGGCACGAGAGATGAAAGAAATTGGGTGTGCATGGTGTGTGAGCTGCCCAAGAGCTTGATGAGACTTGAAATGAGGTGGGGACTGAAAAATAAAGGAAGGTAATCAGGAAGCTCCTGTGCAGGGAACAGAGGCTAAAACTTCAGATCAATAGTCTCTTTCTGATTAATTACCAGTTAGTTACCAACTGAAATTAACCAGCCTGGTGTAAGTTCAAACTCCAGTATCATAACAAAGTAAAACCTTTCCCATGCAGATAAGCTCTTTCAGGATGAAAAGCACTATTTGATACAACTACAATATTATGAATAAAGACAAAAATGAAAGATCAACTTTGCCTTGCAAATATTCACTGCCAATGCAAGTCAACAGTTACTTCTGCACACTAGCAGAATAGCTGTTTAGACAGGGACACTATATGCTGTTTATCTTCTGTTAACTAAAATTCATCCCTAGGATTTCACTGTTTCCCATTTGTACCCAAAGAAGATTCATTAGAAAAAGAAGTTTTTATATTTTGTATCAGGAGTTACCAGAAGTAAAATTCAAAACAGAGTGAAGGCCAGGCAGAGACAAACTTATGCTCCCTGTGGGAAGCTTGCAGGGGTGCCAAAACATACAGAGGACGCAACATCTAAAAAACAAATCCCTGAAGACCCCCTACTTTATTTTTCAAAAGAAAAACAGAATGCATGAAAAAAAAGTTTCAGAAATTTCTTTGAATCTACCCCAAAGTAAGCCAGAGCCTCTGGCTAAGTAACTGCAAGAATGTTGTGCAAGTATGGCAGTCAGCAGTCAAACAGCTGAAGTACCAACTTCCACACAAGAAACAGGTCTTGGTCACTGCCCCCAAGCCAAGGTGGAGCAGGAATATGGGGTGTGGGGGGCTGGGAAACCTTGAGATGTAAAGATCAGTATCTTGTGGATGGGAATCTTGCGTGGTAATCTAAGAGTTGTACTACATGCAAATATATTCAACACATGGAAACGTGTAACTTGCTGTGAATAATTAGATGAAATTTTGGCAGTAGTAGAATGGAAATTAATAAGGAAGAAGACAACACAACCCAGATAAACAAACCTGAGCTTCGTGTGAAGCCTCCCAAAAATGGAACGGCGGAAATAGTTTTGCAAAGACACCTAAACCTCCACAGACTTATGAATGTGGCAGTCAAAGTTTGCAATTGTGTAATTTCAAAACAGTGCAAGTTACAGAACTTGCACTGTTTTCTCCTCCGTCCTACCCTCTACACCAAACTCCAACTTCTACCACGGAAGCCGTGAAACTTATGAGTTCTTCATGACAACAAATACTCTTAAAAGAGAAGAAAAGAAAATAATTTGAGTTTGATAATCTGAGTTTTACACATTGTGTGTCATCACTTCATCGCCAAGGCGTGATTCGGAAACAGACACGGCAGCATGCAGCCAGGCTACTTACACTGTCTGGAAAAGCGCCCGCTAAGATCATGTTGCAGAAATAATTCACACCTGCAGCAAAGCTGCACAAAACATCATCTACTCGCCAATTTTGACAGGCATGTGCCGACCGTGGCGGAGAGAAAGAGTTTCTGTATAGATGAATACGAACAAGAAGTATGAAATCCCCTTTCCGCACCCCAAGTAAAGCCAGGCACGACCCGAGCGCTTCACTTGGCCATAGCTCGCCGCGGGCCCACCGGCGGAGGGTCGCCCGCACCCGACACGGCCTCCCTCGCCCCGAGGCGNCGCCCCGGCCCGCGCGGGTCAAGGGCCGCCTCATCTTCCTCGCCATCAGACACTTCTGCCTAGTTTTGGCGGCCGCGTTACTGTGGCGTTAGCGTGTCTTACAACAAACTCTCCACTTGCCGTGCAGCGGCGGACAGGAACGCTTTAGGAACATCTGGAAGAGTTTGGGTAGGAGCTGCACTCCTGAGGACATGCCAGAGCATAAATGCTTGCTCAACACCTTCTGCAATGACAAAGGGGTATATTGCTTTCAAAAAGCCTCCCCTTACATCTTCTGATGCATGCTCCTCTAAACTTCATTATGTAACTAGAAGACGAGGTATTTCCATAGCCAGTCAGTTAGAATCAATTACATTGGAAAAGACCTCTGAGATCAAGTCCAACTTATGACCAAACGCCACCTTGTCAACTAGACCTTGGCACTGAATGCCACATTGTCTTAAACGTTTCCAGGGACAGTGACTCCACGACCTTCCTGGGCAGTCCATTCCGAATCTAATCACTCTTTCTGTGAAGAAATTCCTCCTAATATCCAACCTAAACTTCCCCTGGCTCTGTTTAAAACTGTGTCGTCTCATCCTGTTAGTGGTTGCCTGGGAGAAGAGGCCAACCCCCACCTGGTTACAGCCTCCTTTCAGGCACTTGTAGAGAGCAGTAACTTCTCCCTTGACCTTCCTTTTCTCCAGACTAAACAATCCCAGCTCTCTCAGCCACAGGACTTGTGCTCCAAACCCTTCCCCAGCTCTGTTGCCTGTCTCTGGACGCACTCCAGCACCTCAATGTCCTTCNCCGGCCCGGCCCCGCTGCCCGCTCCATGCACCTCGCCCACTCCAGCCCCGCTCACCCCCTCCGGGGCCGGGACCACCCCGAGCACGCCCCGAGGGGNTCAATTACATTGGAAAAGACCTCTGAGATCAAGTCCAACTTATGACCAAACGCCACCTTGTCAACTAGACCTTGGCACTGAATGCCACATTGTCTTAAACGTTTCCAGGGACAGTGACTCCACGACCTTCCTGGGCAGTCCATTCCGAATCTAATCACTCTTTCTGTGAAGAAATTCCTCCTAATATCCAACCTAAACTTCCCCTGGCTCTGTTTAAAACTGTGTCGTCTCATCCTGTTAGTGGTTGCCTGGGAGAAGAGGCCAACCCCCACCTGGTTACAGCCTCCTTTCAGGCACTTGTAGAGAGCAGTAACTTCTCCCTTGACCTTCCTTTTCTCCAGACTAAACAATCCCAGCTCTCTCAGCCACAGGACTTGTGCTCCAAACCCTTCCCCAGCTCTGTTGCCTGTCTCTGGACGCACTCCAGCACCTCTATGTCCTTCCTGAATTGAGAGGCCCAGAACTGGACACAGTACTCAAAGTTTGGCCTCACCACTGCCCAGTACAGAGGGAAGTGCCAAGTACAAAGGAAAATCAGAGCCAGCCTGTGGCATTTACTATCCTAGTAACGCTCTGAAATACAGTATTTGGGAAATTTATACTGCATTTTCAATCTAGGGGCCCAATCCTGACCCTACTTGGCTTCAGTGGGAGCAGGAGGGGGCCTTGTTTTAAGGAACAACATTTTTCAGTATATGATGACCAGGAAGAAACCCACGTTACTGTGTGCCATTCTGCTTTCATACAAAAATCATGGGTGGTTCATTAAGCGGTACGTTTTGGTTGTAAAGTATTCTCCTGTGTCTGTGTCAAGTACATAAGTAGATCTGCATGTGTACAGAATAAAGTTTAACTCTCTAAAAGCTTGCAGCGTATATTTAAGAGCTGAAGAGGAAGGCTTAGTGCAGAAGGTATTTTAGCTAAGAATTAAAGCTAGTTTATAGCAGTAAAAAGCTGCCAAATGATTTCTAAAACTGTGCTCAGCTAATCTGCACAATAATAATGTTTCAAGCAGAATTCTTACAATTCATGTTCAACATACTCAGAGGAGCTTGTGGAGATTTACTGATAGCGATTTCACATTATTTGGAAAGGTGAATTTAATTTTTTATTTAAAATAAGTCTTTTATTTGAATACTTAGATGTAGCTTCTGTTAGTTTTTCAGTGTATTTTAACCATTGATAGCTAATTCCCACATAGAGGTCAGCTTGGGAACTAGTTTCCAGGAGGGGGTCTGAGAAAGAGGAGTGGTTTCTGACTCCTGAGGGATGTGGCTTTGCGAATTTCCTCTGCCTGCCAGGATAACGATCTCCAGCTGCTGTCCTTCCTTCCTGGGGTCCGAGTGTGACATCCCAGTGTGACCATCTCACCACCTGGTGGGCTCCAGCCAACTCACCCTGATTACATGCAGCAAGTGGGGTTCAGAGGCAAAGCAAGGGGGATGGGAGCCTCATTAGCAGTTACCAAAAAGCAGGCTCTTCTAGTTTGCTGAGAGATTAAGTGGGAAGCTCTTCATCTGTAAAAGCATTTTGTACACCTCAGTTTCTTAGCCAGCACAGAATAAAAGGTCCAGTGTGGTTCCTTGTTACCTTTCAGATGTTGGAATACATCCTTGTTAACACAAAGATGTAGGGAGAACAAAGACAGGCAGAGAAACCTCAGTAACTTCATCAGTGAAAATGGACCACACAACACTGGCTGCTCCCAAGCACATCAGAGAAAACTGATTAAACCTTGGTAGCTGGTGTGAAGTCTGCCAAGAAACTGTCTCCCAGATGCCTTACAAACTAAAGGTGATTATTGCCTATGGTGTAGGACACATGAAGGGATGCAATGGGAACAGCTTTTGGGAACCTGCAAGACTTACCATGCAATGTTTAGGGCAAAGAACACAGGAAAGGAGAAGGAAATCTATGAGGGGGATCGAGGAGGAAAAAATGTGACAAAATAAAGGGAAAAGGGAATGAAAGGGGCTGGCCAGATCTAGCTGAGCCCTGTGTTATCACCACAGCCTATCCTGCGTTCTAATTAATTCCTGTTTCTAGCTATCTTACATGTCAGAGCACTATCACTTCTGAGGGGATATGAGGGGATATAATCTAAACTAGATTAGCCAACAAACAAACAAACAGTGTGACTGTGTAAGTGAATAGGACCACAGGCCTCAGGTCAACAATACACACTGATTCTCTTTATCCTCACATGAACTGCCTTCCCCCCTCTCACCAGGGGAGATTTCTGGGTTTGTCCCTCAAAGCAAGATGTGATCCCAGCTCTGCTGCAGACTTTGTGTAGTCTCAAGTAAGCCACTCTTGTCAACCCATGCTTTGACTCCTGATGAAACTACCAGCCATCTACATCACAAAGATAAAGGATAAATAAATAATTTCAGATTGCTCAGAATGTGGCTAGATTACTGTGGCTACCAGTAATGCAGGACAAACAAGGAATATACTCTGAAAAAGAGATCAGCTTCATAGTAAATTATGCTGAAGTAATGACAAGTTGTCACAGGATCCATTACGAGAAAGCCACGTCTTTTAGCTTTGTGCACTGTGGTTAAAGACTAGAAAGAGAAATTTTCTTCAGACAAGCTTATCACAGAAGACTCATTCCTACAAGATCACAGAATTACTGAATCACAACGTGGCTAATGTTCGAAAGGACCACTGGTGGGATCATATGGTCCAAATTGTCTGCTCAAGTAGGATTTCCCTAGAACACATCACTTGGGGTTGTGTCCAGACAGCTTTTGAGTATCTGCCATGAGAGAGACTCCATAACTCTAGGAAATCTGTTCCAGTACTCAGACACCCTCTCAGTAAAATTCTTCCATATATTCAGGTGGATCTTGCATCAGATTCTGCCTGCTGCTTCTCGTCCCATAGCTTGCAGCCAGCAAGGAGAGCCTGGCTCCATGTTCTTGGCACCCCCCTTCAGATATACAAATACAGATTCATTGATGAAATACCCTCTTAGCCTTCTCTAGGCTGAACAGACCCAGTTCCCTCCTCCAGCCCTTGTAAGAGAGATGCCCCAGTGCCCAGATCATCCTTGTAGCCTTCCATGGCCCTCTTGTGCTGCAGAGCCCAGACTGGACCCAGTGCTCCAGATGGCAGCAGCAAACCTGAGTATAAAATTGTTCTTTTTTAGGTTTTGCAGGCCATGGAGTGTCTCCAACTCACACTGGCAGATCTGCCAGCTCTTATTTAGGGGGACAAATGATTATTCCTAAGTACATTGCAGAGTATCTGTACCCAAGAGAACTTGACCTCTCTGGGAAGTACCAGTGCTCGGCCTGTTGTAAGCTGAAGCTTAAATTTTTCATTTGTTGTTTCTAATCAGCTCAGTATACAACTCATATTTAATTTCACAATAATTCTTATAAGGTAGAAGTTGATATTTTTAGGGACTTGACGTTGGTTTGAGGCAAAAGAGCAAAATGAAATAATGTCTCTAGGTACAATCTAAATTTGCTGACTTCAACCTGTAAATAGTACTCTGAACAAAATTAATACTAGTAATTTATATGTGTCATGCCTAGTGGCAGGATTGATAATGATGAAAGGTCAGAACTGCTGTAATTAAGGATAAAAATTTGTAAGAATATATTGCAATATTTTGTATGTGATAGAACTGCCAGTTAGCAAATCTGAGAGTTTGGAGCTGTGGTTAACAGCTTTTTGAAGGATTCAATATAATAATAATCAAATTTTTAACACACTGCAGCAAAATGATAAATGTAGATCCAAATATATTTATGAACTTGTCATCAGCATTAACATCTATCAAGTTAAACAGGTATATTAGCATATCAGCCTATATCCATCTATCCATTAGAATTTATCTTCATTAGGGCTTTGTAATGTTCTGATCTCTAGTTCTCTTGGCTGTTGAAGCAATATTCTCTCTGCAAAACAGAGCTGTAGATCAGTTTTTAAAGGAGGAGTCATACCAGGCATTCAGATTCCCTGAAATTACTCATTTGCTTCTCTTCATCTTGACGTGTGAAGGGCTATTAACTCTGTGCATTGACGTGGTCCTCATCGCTATGCCAGTTGAAAACATAAGGAACAAATCAAAAGCAAGGGACAGTTCTCAGACATGTGCAATTACATTGGCAGCCTTCTCAAAGAAAGCAAATTGAACTGGGAGTGAGCTCAAAGAGTGAATGAGACAGGCTTCTCCTGCCTCCTGCATACCATGGGCTCCAGAGCCTGCAGTGACAGGAAGCACCTGGGCAAACTCATGCATCTTCCCTTGAGCTCCAGCAGTGCCAGGCTTGGATTCAGGGATCCACCCTGGCCTGCCTCTGTGCTCTCAGAAGCACACTCCTCACAGCTTCCTCAGGCATGCAAATGGTTAGTTCTAGGATTGGTCTCTAGAGGTGTGAACCACTCCATACTTTGTGTGCACAAAAGGGTTGATGACCCTCTGGAAAGAGTATGTTATGATGGACCAAATCTAGGATGTTCTGCTTGTATGAATGAGGTTATCTTAAGTGTGGAACCCTCTTTGTCCTCTCCTGCCAGGCTCTGGGCTCAGCAAGTTAGAGACTCATAGCTCTTAACAGCCACTAGCTTTTCTGCTCTAGTGCTAGGAAAAAGCTTTGGCCCATTCATTTTCATTTCTTTCTTTGCCCAGTCTGCAAAGGGCCCTCTGCTGCACAGCTCCCGTTTGGCCTGAGCTGCAGCTCTAACAACACTCCCTGTTTGGGACTCAGAAACCTGAGATGAAAAGCCTTGTGAGGTCAATTTGTCCATAACCTGGGCAATGTAGGACTGATAGTGCTTTTGGTCTTGAGCTGTCCCATACTGCCAAAGCCATGGCAGGAGGCTGGAATGCCTTGGCAGTAGCAGCATTTCCTGACAGCAGGGCAAGGGGCTTAGCTCACAGCTCTGCCTACTGTGGCAACTTGGGAGTATTACTGGGTGATGTCTCTATGTTCACTGATATCACAGGATCCCACCCCTAATTTTTATTACTCAGGTGGCACACAGCTGTTTTGCCTCATCCTCATTTTACTTTGAGCTGTGTTAAATTTCAGGTGGGTCATTTTCAGAGCAGTTTTCCCTCTTCAGCGACCCACACACACCCCCACCCACCCAATACTTGCCGGCACCAGTCTGTCTATACTACTCCACATTGCTTGCTCAAGCCAAGTAAATTCCCAGTTCCAACTACTCTGATACAAAGGGCAGCATTCAAAATCAGAAATGCTGGTGGAAAGTTTTGATACCTGTTTTATCTTTTAATCCTATTCTGTGGAGTGACAGGAGGCTACACTAGCAGAATCAAGTGCAAAATAAAAACACTTTCCAAAATATTGCATCCTTTCTATTTTACCTGTTGTGCTGGTTTTGGATGAGGTGGAGATGGTTTTCTTCATAGTGCTAGGATGGGGCTATGAAAACATTGATAACAGAGAGATGTTTTTGTTATTGTTGAGCAGTGCTTGCACAGTGTCAAGGCCTTTTCTGCTTATTGCATCACCCCACCACCAAGTAGGCTGAGGTTGCTCAGCTGGAACAGCTGACCCCAGCTGACACAGGGTAGCCCAGGCCATATGACATCATGCTGAGCATAAAAAGCTGGGGACGATGGAAAGGGGACATTCAGAGTGATGGCATTTGTCTTCTCAAGTCACCTTACATTGAGGGGGCCCTGCTCTCCTGGGGATGGCTGAACTCCTGCCTGCTCTTGGGAAGTGGTGAATAAAATCCTTGTTTTGCCTTGCTCATGTGCACGGCTTTTGCTTTCCGTATTGAACTGTCATTGTCTCAACCCATGAGTTTTCCCACTGGAGGGAAGGGTGTGAGTGGCTGTGTGGGACTTGACTGTTGTCTGTGATCAAACCAAGACACCTATTTATAAATGTGGAGAACAATTAGGAAGTTCTATAGTTACAGTTCTCTAGCTACAAAGCCAGACAGCATTCTTGTTTACAAGCTCCTCATCCCCACCTCTCACCCACTCAGGTCACAGTTTTTTTATACTCGATCTTCTGAGTGCTTGTGTTTTCTGGAGGGACTCATTAAAAATCCATTGCATTTGAGGGGGAAATGGGTGGGTTTAATTCAAAATGTGAGTTTTATTCATTACCTAACATCAGTATTTTCAGCCAATCATTTTGAAAGAAGTAATCATAGACAGCATGTAGAACAGCAAGATGATTATGCTGTTCCCAAGTCTTCCAATCACCTCTTGGACAATCAGCATATTAATACTTTCCACTGAGGTAATGGGCAGTGTGAGAAATTTCCAGGCTCATTCCAGAATCTAAAGTAGATGAAGACAAGTAAACAGAGAGGATTATTTGGCAGTAAAGTAGCTAATCACTAAATGAATGCCTGGATCAATACATATCCCCTAGCAGGACCATAGCATTTTAGCTCCAGCTGTCCCTTAAAGAGAATCTAACAAATATATACTGAAAGTCAAATTGATTTGTCTACATAATGAAAATTTGCTGTAATTTGCAGAAAAATGACCTAAAACTACAGTATGCATGTAAATCCCCTGCTAACATAAAATGTTACACCTCCCATGGTGTCTATGTCACCTGAAGGTCTGCAAGTTTAACTCCTGCCTCTGGTTTAACGTCTATTTTAAAAGTAGAGTGCCTCTCTTTTGCTCCAGGTCATTAAAAAAATCTCATCATGAAAGCTGCCTTTTATGTGCATATGTGGGAATCTCCTTCTAAATATTTTCACAAAATATTTGGTGCTATCTCACACTGATGCCTTTGTATACAGGGTAGAGGAAATGTAACCAGAAGCAGGCAAGTAATTAAAAACACAGTGTGGGAGGCAATGGAGTAGCCAGGATCCTAAAAACTTCATAGGAAAATAAGCCCTAAGCTAAAACTGAATTTTCTGAGTGCCAGATCTTAAATTAATTCTTTTGGAATTGAAGCCTGAGGTTCTAAATCAGACTCCTTTCAAATGGTCTTGACCACAAAATTACTTTGTGATTAGGTAAGAGGTGAAGGAAGGAATGCATCTTATCTCTTCGAAGCTCTCCTGAAATACAAGGCAACAAGATGTCAGAAGAAGATAACCTACATGGTGTTTGCAGTTCCTAACTGGGAGCCTAACTGGTATTTGAAAAACTGTGAATTAAGTAATTTTGTGTTTGCTAACAAGGGTAAATTGAATGGTTTTTTCACATTAAAATGTGTGTTTAAAATGTTTTATTTTTAAATGATAATCTGGAATTTGGAGTTTGTCCAAAATTCAGTCTTTTCAATGGCTAATGTTCCTCAAGCTGTTCATGGATAAAGCCCTCTTAGGCACTTCTAGGGTTCATCTGGCTTTTTAAATGTCTGCTTCAGGATGAGCTAAATCCCCAGAAATGCCTAGTTCTCTCAATTAAATGTGAAAGAAGCCCACAATGTCTGGCTCCAGTGGAAACAACTGCACTGGAAATGTCTGGAGCTTATACAAATGCAAAGCCAACGCCCTGTGAACTGCAGCCCTCCTGGGGCAACAGGGGATGCTTAAACCGGGGCTCAGATTCCTTCTCCCACCCCTGAGGTACAACCGTCAGCCGTGAGTACAGCAAGAAGTTTGCACCCTGGGAAGCACAGGAGGCTCAGCAGAAATTTATGACCCACACAGGAAATTGTCCAGGTTTCTCTAATTTTCTGAAGGATGAAAACTCACTGGTTATTGCAAGAACCCCTTAATGAAGTATAATTTTGGGTGCATTCCTTTTTTGGGAAAAAGGAAAACTTCAGTATCTGCAGCATTCTCAGTGTGGTGGTTCTAGCAGCCCTGATTTGAGGAAAGTGCTTCTTCCATTTCCTTGCCACAGCTTCTGAACACTTGGATGTTTCCTAACTGAGAAATGTAATGGCTAAATTGTGTTTAATAGATAAGATCACAGCACAAGGTCTGGTGCAGAGGCCAGAAATACTGCATCTCTATTTCCCAGAGAGGAACCTTTAGAGGAGCGACAACTGAACGAATGTGTCCCACCAGCTCAGTCATCTCAGCTTGACTGCACACAGGTATGGTATGGATTCAGATGTGTTGTGGTTTAACCTCAGTCAGCAACTCAGCCTCATGCAGCCACTCACTCACTCTCCCATGGCAAAAGTGAGAAAATTTGTGGGTTGAGATAAAGTTCTGTATGTAAAGCAAAAGCCAAGCACACAAGCAAAGTGAAACAAGGAACTCTTCCTTCTACTTGCCCAGCTTTATATGCTGAGTGTGAGGTCTTATGGTCTGGAACATCCCTGTGGTCAGCTGGGGTCAGCTGTTCTGGATATATCCCCTCAAGGCTTCTTGTGCACCCCCAGACTGGTGTGGTGCGTGAGGAGCAGAAAAGGCCTGGGCTCCCTGTAAACACTGCTCAGCAGCAAGGAAAACATCCCTGTGTTGTCAACACTGTTTCCACCACAAATCCAAACACAGCCCCATGCCAGCTACTCTGAAGAAAATTAACTCTATCCCAGCCAAACCCAGGACAATAAGGGGTATGATTCTGTGATACTTTTATTATTGACTGTTTGTTTGCGACAAGTGCGGGGTGTTGGATGGGAATAAGACCCCAAGTTGTAATGGGGAGTTGCTCTTATTTTACACAAGAGAGCAATGGCATATTGAAACACTCACTTTGATGGTTTCCCTTGTCTGCAGGGAGTGCTCAGTAAAAGCTTTCTGCTACGTCTGGATCGACATAACTGGGATTGTTGGTCCCACATGAATTGAGCCAGGAAGTACTGCAGTACAGAGATGGTCCAGATAGGAAAACAAATGTCAGTGACAGACAAGATCTAATTTCAGCGTTAGGCTAACGATGTGACTGATGCTGAGCCAGTAGGAAATTATTATGGCCTAGATTAGATTATGCATGCAATGGCAGAAGGGCCCTTCTCTTCCCCTACGTGCATCCCTGCCCTTCCTCACAACTCTATGGAGAGTGGTCAGCCCTTTGCCTCTCTTCCATTACACTCTTGTTAATACAGGTGGGGTAGAAAGCTGTATAAGCAATTACAAACTCCATCATAATGCTCTATCACCCACCTGCCCTCACCCTCTCCTGAAATCTCATTAAAGAAAGAAAAAAAAAAAAGAAAACCTGTCTGTATGGAAATCCAAAGTGACCTCTGCTGTGCATCCACTGGTATTTGTTTCACCTGCCAGAAGCACAAAAGGCTTTTCAGGTCCAGAAGCTGCTTGCGGCGTCAGTAGGGCCAAGAAAAAAATGAATGACTTTGCCACAAAACAGAACGAGAATTTGAGCCCTAGTAATTCCAGTCTCACCTGAAACTCCCCAGCCAGCAATTCCCACTGGCACAGCATTGGCCAGCAAGACTCCCCCAGCAGAAAAAAACCTCTCCTCTCTTTCTCTGTCCAACAAAAAGAGCAGGTTTGAGTTACAGTAAAGGATAGTTATGTTTATGGAATGTGCTTTCCAGCCTCATGGGAGAGGAGAGAAGGAAGCCGTGTTTTCTCATACTCCAGCCAGAATTAACAGAGCACTGTGAAAAGCCACACATCCACACGTGGTAACATGAAGCTCACGTTATACAGGGGGATGGCAAGATATCCGGTAAAGGACTATCCAGCTGACTTCAATAGACAATGGACAGACTTCGTGGAAATAGGGGAACACCACAGAATCACTGTTAGGGAAGCTGTTTCTATCTTGTAGGCTTTTCGTCAAACCTCAGCACAAAAGTCTGGAAGAAAGGTACCAGTCTAACAGGAGGTGTAGGAGAGGGTATAGCAAGATACAGGAGTGATCCCTGTTCTCCACATGTGGCTGCATAACAACAGGGGTTGTGCAGAAAGGGAAGAAACTATAGGGGAGAAGGTTTGGGTTCCCTCACTCAGCAGCACATACTCAGATATCTGAGAACCTCCTTGCTTGGGCCCAGCTGAATCTGAATCAGCTCTGCTGACCCAAGTGTCTCATAGGTGTGCATCAGACTTAAATTGAAAACAAAATGAAGTTTTCACTGGCCTGAAATTTCACTGGTATGAAACCAGTGCAAATCTGGATCTGAAAACACAATGAGCTAAAGTCAAATATGTTCCTTTTTTAGAAGCTGGTGTTAATGCCCATGAAATAGCTGCATTACTCTTTGTGTTACACTTACAGTTTTGCATGAGATGTTGCACAAATCCTTAGCATGGGCTTGTCCTGCATTTAGATGGTCAATGGGGTGATTAATTTATTTGGTAGCAGCTGGGTGTTTATTTATTCAGTGTATTGTTAGAAGCCCTTTAAGGTTGTCTAGAGCACTGTACAGGCATTCCTTTGGGTTAGCTTGTAAAAAATTTAGTGATATATATACAGGGAGTGCTTCCCTGAGCTTGCAGACAGCAGAAGTCAGGCCCAAGCAGAGCTGTTTGAAATGCTGGTGTCTGAACTAGCTGGGATGGCATGAAAGTAGGATTTGTCTTTATTAACCCTCTTTTCAAAACTTTATTTTTAGTCAATCAATTATTTTCGAAGTTTGACCTTCTTAATGTCTAGATTGTGACTCACACTGAGATTTAGCAAGAGAGATTAAGCTGGACTGAAACAAGGTGAGAGGTGTAATTTAAAAGATAGCTGTCCATACTCTAATTTCTCCATGGAAAAAAAAAAAAGGAAGCTCCAGCTTGGAAACACATAAGTATATGTTTTTGTTCTATCCAGTAAGTGAAGATCGTAAAGCATAGAAAATGGATAAGTAAAAAAAATTAATCAGGAGAATCCTATGCCAAACAGAGCTGGAGACTCTAAAAGAGCAACACAAGTGGTGTAAGTATTTCTTCAAGACTGAGATAGATCACAGCAATGGCATGAGCCTCTCATGGCAAATTTCCTGTCTTCATCACTAAGGCGAGAGGACACAATTTTTTCTGTTCTGTACAGAGGTAGAAGGAGTTAAGGAATTGATACTACATCAGGTCTGTTAAGATACTTTAAAGCAAATGGTAAGTACACAGGGAGCCCAGTGCTCAGCAACAGGAATGCTAAGAAGCAGCTATTAACATCAGGCAATCTAACATCTCCAGGTTGACAACTTTTGTCTGGCGTGTTATTACAGATCTTGCATCAATTCTGTCCCAACTAAAAACCAGAAAGTTAAACCAGTGTTTGGAGTCTTCCCTATTGTTCTCAAGCAGGAAATAGAGTTCCCAGATCATCCATGTCAGAGATGTATGGCCAAAATGCAAAGACTTACCAAAGGCACTTAAGATCTTCCAAGAAATCCTTTCAGGAAAAAGATATGCTCAAAAGATTGCAAAATGACATTAAAAAAATTCTTTCTTGCAGCATGTAGGGTTGAAACAAACTTCTTGCCCTTAACTCTTACCTCCCCTAGCTCCTTTTTGGCAGTGATATTGGGGAATGCTTCATGGCCTCTGTGATTCCTGGTTAACAGTGTATCTTCATGAGTGCCATTGTAAGGAATCACTGAGGACTATCCCTATGGGAAACATCAGAGAAATGCAAGAGCAGGCACCTGGAAAAAAAAAGGGGAGGGGTTTTATTAAAAATAGACAATAAATCTTTGAATTTAACCTGCATTCAGAAGACAGAATGGGGACTTACACCAGGAATGGAAAAATATTTTCACACTGTAAAACTAGCCCAGAAAGTTTTTGCCTTGGCAGAGTACTGGTGTGCTGGCATCCATTTCCAGTGTGAGTTGTATGAGCTGACCAAGAGGATATCCTATTCCATCCATGTTCCCTTTTGGGAGCCAACAGCATTTCATTGCAGTTGTTTCTCTGCTACTCTTTACCTGTTTGGATGAGCTTCCCAAGGTGCTGCCCCTGTACTCAGCCCGAGGAAGACACCATCTATGACTGTGACTTCTGTCCAAGGCTGTTGTAAAAATGTTCTTGCAAGTGTGGTACAGCATTTGGCTTCTTGCCTTAGGTGATGAGACAACCTCCCTGTTTTTGGGGAGGCAGACATCTGCCTTCCTGCTGCACTAAGGCAGTGTTCATGTGAGGTCTCAGGTGGCCAAAGCCTACCAGCATGGCAGAGACCAGTCCTTTCCTAGAGAATGAAAGGGATCACAGGACACAGGCTCTGGGAAGCCCCCAGGCTCTAGTTTTTCTAGCCTGAGCTAAGTACCTGTAAGGGCTTCTTCCCCTACAGCATTTCCAGAGGAGAAGCTTAGACTGGTGCCTGGTGTTATCTTGACAGGGCTTCGTGCCCCACCAGGGGACCTTCAGATCAGACTGGATTTCACAGATTAGAGGCTCCATCCTGGTCTCGCAGGCCACCCCATCCATGCTGTAGTTGGCAGTGCACAGCAGCCTGGCACACGTCAGCTGCATGCGGTACTGAACTTACACATTAAGAGTGCCATAATATGGGGTGGCTGCTGCCAAGCAAAACAACCTCGTGGCCTGCTGCCTGCTCCCTGCACTTCCAGAGCCCGCTAAAAATGTGTCATGGGAGCAATGAAGTGCCCCTGTCCATGCTTGGGCCATCTGAGGCTTTATCTTCTGAGGCAGCATTCTGTGGGAGAGGGGAAGGGTGCAAGGAGGGGAAGCAGGGGCTGGGGTGGCTCCCCCATGGCAGTGGGCAGGAAGGAGAAGCTGGGAGCAGGCACCAGACCTGCCTGCACTTTGTCTCAGAGAGAAGAGACCTTAGTCTCCTCCACCTGACGTGTCTACATACAAAGCACTGCCAGTCCTCCTCTAACAGGCATGATATTATTATAGGCATTTATCTAAGGCACTCAGGACCTAGACACTGTTATTAGAGAGCAGTAAAGGTCAGACAAGTGATAAGTTAACAGTAGTCTCTGACTCAGCTTACATGCCTTGCTCATCTTCACTCAAAACCATTCAGTTTGCTGACAGTCATACAATTTTCTGCTAGGTAATCCTGAATGTGTGAATGTTTGGCCCTGAAATCTTTCACAAAATTACCAAAGTTGAAGAGTGAGTTACTGTCTTCCCAGATAGCATTTCCTTGGCTTGCCAGCATTGTGCTCTCCCATGTGTGTTTAATCATCTCCTGTGATGTCCTGTGCCTGCATGCACATGGATTAGCAAAAATAAATGGTCATGGCAGGGAGGAAAATACTTTCCTTGTTTTCATATCTCATCCATGGTAATTATTTTCTTTTCAACTTAATGCTTCTCTTTGTATTTCCTTTCTTTTTCCCTATCAGCCTTTTCCAGTAAACAAGAGAGCTTGCAAGGTTATTTGAGATTTTAATTTTTTACTATGTGCGGGGCACATCAGCACATTAACTTACTGGACATGTAGCATCTGGAGGTGCTCAGAACACTGCATCAACAGCGTCAACAGCAGGCAACCCAGTGTGCTCTTCAGCAAAGGCACTGCCCTCCAGTGCCCAGGGGAAACAGTCCAAAACATTATGCAGAGGATCAGGACTGTAAAAGTCATTTTTCCCTTAAAATATGCAAGGCTTCAGGTAAGGGAAACGATCCTTTTGGAGCAGAAAGCCTACCCCCTAAATGCAGCTTAAGCCATTAGAAAACAACCTAATACAAAGTACTTGGATTATTACATGACTAATATTTTCAGTTTTAAACTATCTGGCCAAAAACATGTTTAAATATAGTTTGAATATCAAATATATTCCTAGAGCTGTGTTTGCTTTTTGTCTCTCTCCCATTGCATTGTCCCACTTTTCTCTCATCTGCTAAATTCATCACCTGTCTGTTGCATCAGGTATGTACCAGACCCACCCCTGCTCTGCAGGCATGCTTCTGGGAGATGAGCTGGGCCCTGCAGAGATCTACAGGCAGCCACCATAGAAAAGTCTCCGTGTCCTCACTGAACTGCATGTGTTTGGAGAGGACATCCCTCCAGCCAGAGGAGAGCAATCATAACAGCTAAATCACGGGACTTCAAAGCTTTCACTGCTTTGTAAATCCTCAGCACAGCAGCTGCCGGGTATTGTCATGGTGAGCAAAACTGATCAGTCTCGTTTAATCATGTCACACTCCATTTGTGCCACAAGTGTCAGGAAACTGGTCAAAACAAGGTTAATGGGCTACAGTGCGTCACAGGCCAGTAATCAGATTAAGTGGGCAGTTGCCCAGTTACTGGCCATGATTACACTCACCCCATGATACTGCTTTTAACCATTTGTGACTGGGTTGCCAATCTGGTATTAGAGGCAGGAAGGACAAGGCTAAGAACCCAGGGGAAATTAGTTATTGCTAGAGATTAAATGAAGCTTCCACAAGGTGCAAAATAAAAACTGACAAGATATAGAAGTATTTGCATTTTCATACATAATCTATTACTCTTCTTTTATATTGTGAGGGACTATTTGTATGGACACAATAACTTTTAATCTATCATGATACACACATATATTTGCCTCAGCACAATCATTAAGCAATCTATTAAAAACTGAGAAAAATGCATGGGGCCTTTTCCTACTGTTTTATAGGTCATAATAAAACAGAACCTTTCATTTGACACTTCTTTGATTATTCAATTTGGGATGCATTTTTCTTAGCTGTCAGATTTTATTGCTACATCATCAGCTCAATGGGGACAGAGCATAAACTGTGTGGTGTCAGTGCAGCTCCAGGTCATGTTACAAATCCGTGGGGTCCTGCAGACTAAGTATGCAAAGAGAGTGATGTAATTTGAGAGGAGACACAGGTCAGTCATGCTAATGTCCCTGGCTGCCTGGCATCAGCCTAAGTGCTGGGCCTTGATGTAGAGTTGCCATGGGAAATAACAAAGTAATAAATTCAAAGATTTAAAAAACACCGTGTTTTATAGCCAGTGTGATAAATAAAGATACAAAGTCTTCTCCTTCCTCTTCCTTCAGTTTTCAGAGGGTAAGTCAGAGGATTTTGCTTAAGAGGGCAAGCGTGGACAGGAGGGTCCTGGAGTGGTGTTGCCTCCTGATGGCAGCCGGAACAGCTGCTCTGCTCTTCCCTTGCTGTTTCTTAGGCAGATGAAACAGAGAGGCACCGAATCAGAGCTATCCACCCACCTCACACCACGAAGTACTTCCCTTTGCCAAGATGTTAATTTAAGGGAGAGTAAAACTGTTCCCAGGTTTGCACAGAAATACATAATTAATGAAAAGATAATTAAATTGGTTTATTATTTTGGGAGTCTGACCTTTTCTACACTGAGATTCATGTTCTCTGCCTTGGCATGTGTTCCTGTGAAAAGTTAGACATCTGTTTCTCTTCTGCGACTCTGGTTTTACTGTCTGTAAAGCGTATTTGATCCTATTATGATATGAAGCCTTACTACACAATCAAAGCAACTCAAAGATTCACGAACAAAGCCCTGATTTTCCTTCAAGTACAGCTTTGCCAACAGGTAGAACTCCTCCTATTCAGGGTCTCTGCCTCAAGAAGTTGAAGTATTTAACAAAAACAGGAAGAAATATTCCTCTATGCACTTTCCTCAGCCAGTGGAACACAGACCCAGAACAAAGAACAGAGCCAAGATAAAAATGATGCTGAAATGATAAGAGATAGCAGCACCATGGGCTTTGCACCCTGCACACTGGCCAGCAAGGGGCACGTTTGCACCTAGCCTTGCCTTAAGTGGGGGCTGTTTAACCAGTGACACAAAAAGCACTGCTGGAAATAATCTTAACAGCAGAAGAATTGAGGAACCTCCTGAACCCAGGCTTATCCGAAACAGCCACAGCTGCTGGAGCATACCCTCCTGGGTGAAGTCAGGCCATAGGCATTTTACATTTTGAGGCTGTCAGCACATCCTTCGCTGTCACATCCCCTTAGCTCTCCATCTGGCATACACCTGTGACTTGCTCCTGGCTCTTGGTAGTGCAGATGTCTGAATACAGGAGAAGCCTTTCCTTCAGATCATTTAGAGAGGGTGAAAAATTGATTTCTGCCCTGACATCCCAGTCAGAGCACCCCATAATCTATTTCAGGGAAAATGGCCTGGATTGATTTTAAAAATATAAGAGGTTGCTGTGAGTTATTCTGGTTGGTTTTGCCTGGAACAGGACCAGGAGTGCTCACAAAAACCAGTTTGCCAGGTTAGCTGACGAACAGTGGTGGCTATAGCCAGAGGAGGAGGTACCACCTCTGACTGGCACAGTTGGATTGACAACAGGACTTGTGGCCTTAGCCCTCCACCTGGCAGGAGAAAACTTGCTCCTTTCCCCTTTCTAATTCAGGATATAGGTTTTATCCTTGAGGGGGTGTGGGAGAGGCCCAGTAAATCTGCACAGTGAAGGACAGTTTCAGTGCAATGGTTTCTTTAATGTGGAGTTGGAGCAAAAGGAAATACAGCTGTATGAGAGACACTCCCCAAACTTCAGTGTTGTCCAGGGAGGGTGGTACAGGCCTGTAGGGACTGTCTAGGGAGAAAGCTGATAATGGGAAAGCTTGCAAAATCCAAACTTAATCTCTTGCGCTGTAGAGAACTAATCCCCCTGCTTGACATTAATCTTTTCAATGGAGATATAACACCCTTATCTTCCATGTTGCTGACTGAGGCAGAAAGTAGGGCCTATGGTCTTTACAGATTGGATACAGAACTGCAGAAATCCTTGCACTGACATTGTCTTTCTGCTGGGTCTTTTTAAGATTTCAGTATGGACTGGGCTCCCTTTGATGGCAGCCTGACTTTGCTCTTTTTAAAGAGACATTCCCATGTATAGTCCTGATATAGCCTCTTCACTTGATATAAAAAATTCTCTCTTGACTCAGCAGGGAGCAGGCCATTGGCAAATAGGACTGTAACAGCCTAACACTCATGGCATCCCACTGGATGGTCTCCAGAGCTGGAGCTGGCTGGCAGTGAGTATGGCTCTGGTTTCTTCCATGGTCTTCCATTTGGCATCACCTGAAGGGTCCTCGTAGTTTGGGTTTGCTGCCACAAAATCAGTACTTGTGTTGCAAATCAGGGTAGCTAAATTAGCCTTGAGACAAATCCTTCTTTCCTCACTGGAGCAGAGGCCAAACAGTTTGCCCTACATACAGCACTCGAGCCAAAACCCACTAAGTTTTCTGGTCTTCTGGACTATGACTATATATTCATCCTCTTCTACCTCTTTGTGACCCACCAGCCCTTCTGGAGATTTTTTTGATTTCTCCTTTTTATCCCTGCTTCTTGTTTTTGCTATTATTAGCTTTGCTTCTTTAAAGAGAAAGGCTCTAAGTGTATACAACAGATTGCACAAGCCCTTGTGCTAACCAGGGCCTTGAGGCAAGGATATTTAGATGCTCACCAGCATCTCTATAAGCTGCAAGATAACATATAGGTTTCTATGGAATCAGGAAATATTGAACTTCAAGGTATGATATAAAACTCAAAGGATATAATCCTTCATTTACCAGCAGACATGTTGTGGCAGAGCAGCACAGCCTTTCCAGCATTTAAAAGCAGAGTAGTGAAACAAATCTGAATGTGTGAGTCTTAATATGCGTTAATTGCAACTAGAATCAGACTTCATTGGACTGCGCAAATTATAAACACAGTCAAAATCTTCAGGGTTTTCAGATAACTCTAGGATTTGTGAATAACAGAGAAACAGGCAGTAGCAAGGGAAGTAATCGAAGTTCCTATATATCACATTGATTAAAACACAAGGACTACCCTTCAAGGAGGAACTTTGCATCAGGAGGGAGATATATTGGCTGCTCTCCTAAGCTGCTTCTGGCTCTGCCAGCGGCAATTCAGGACATATGACTACATTGTCATAGATAAAAACAAATCTGTGTTTTCAGTCTCTCTACAGCAAAAATATAGCCCAGGAAGGATACATGTCTTAATTAACCCCTAGGGAACAGAAGACAAAAGCAAATAACAAACAGAGTATTTACTGCACACATGGAAAGCATTTTGACAGTGAATCCATTGAAGTCAGGTGATTTTTTTGTTTGCTTTCATACAAAAGAAAAATTCACCTCTGTCTGGCAACCTGGCAAAAGGTCACACAACACCGGAATCCTGTTAAGAGTCCAAGCTCAAAGACCCAAATGAGGCACTGTGTGAATTTCACCTACCTGCTGTTGCTCTTTTGTTGGCAATGATTCCAGCTGTGTGTGGGTTGCCGCTTCGCTACACAGGATGCAGGAGCAGGAGTGAATTATGACAGGCTGACACCACTATTTCCTTTGAGAAACAGATGCCCACATTTGACATCCCTGGAATCTCTTGCTTAAACAATGAGAGCAAATGGATCTATTTGAAGTTTGTACAAGCAGGTGCATGTTGCCCTTCGGCTATACACAAACACTCGGGAAGCACAATTAAAGCAAGAAGAAAACAAAACTAGTTTTTCCTTTGCAGCTCAAGAAGAGGACACTTGTGCAGCAGAGAAAGAGCATAGGGAGAGAAACAAAGAACAGTTTGTGCTGGGCTGACAGAGATGAAAGATGTTCTGCCTTTTCCTGAGCCACTTTTCATCAGTGTAAGAACCCAGACCCTGAGCAGATCCTAGCAGACTCTAAAATGGCAATAGTTTGTCCCAAGTGTTTCATGGCAACTAAATTTTATTCTGAGATATCTTCTAACTGATTTTCTACAGAACAGAAATAAAAGCCCTCTTTTTGGTGAAGGAATTTCTTGGCCTCATGGGCATTCATCTGGTGGCAGTGCTGCTCACATCACATCAGGGCTTTACCTGTTGATACCTGGGTAGCACTCAGGGGCCAAGCAAGCTGCCAGGGTCACACAGGAAGGCTGCAGAAAAATCAGAAAGGTGATTTTGCTCAAGTAAACCACTGGCAGGCTGATGCTCCAGCTCTTTTCTTCCCCACCACAGGCACAGCAGCAGTGTCTGCAAAGCAGAGCCACCACAGGGGTCTTCCTCACAGTCAGAGTTGAGTTCTATAGTGACTATTTGTAATGAGAGCAATTGTTTCCCAAGTGAGATATAAAACAGGAACATTTTCTCCATTATATTGCTGCTGCAGAATTTCTTGGGAAGATGCTTCCCTTTCTACCCTGAATTTCCACCTCCCTGGTATACCAAATAACTATCAATATATGTGTTGAGGAATCTTGTAACTGTTGGAAAGGAATCAAATCCTTTGAATCATACAACAGAAAAAAAGAATTTTCTTGAAAGGAAAATTCTAATTTGTGCAACTAGGGAGCAAACTTCAGCTCTGTGGTTAGTTATCTGAACTCCTTGGACAGTGGAGAGAACTGCTAGGGTCATCTCAGTAAACAGCATGAGCAGCCTGGGAGGGAGCAGCCTCGATGTAGGTGGCAATTGCCTTGGGATGTGCCTACAGGCTGAAGACTCTGCTGCCACTTAGTCCTGGCTTCTCTGCATCACTGAAGCTTCCCTACAGCTAATTAACAGCAAATACGGTGGTGAAATGCTCTCTGCATGTTAACATATGGTCACCACAAGTGATCTAGAGCCCTGAGCTCACTGACAGCATTGTGAAGTAACAGCAAGAGCCAGGATTGATGCCAATCTTGGTTTAACTCAATGTAGCAATACTACTTTCCCACAAAGTTTCCATGAGTTGTCTTCTCATCTGAATTTCATTCCCTTATCATGCCACTGAATGAACCACTTGTAGCCAACAAAGTCTCATAATGTAAGTAATCCTCTCCTAGTGTAAATAACAGCAGCCTCTTTTGGTAAAGTGCTGTCAGCCCATCTTTTCAGCAAGCAATACTGGCAGGTGAGGTCTCAGCCTATCTGTGCAGGAAAGGAAATTGCACTCAATGTCTCTCCCTCAGCCCAGAAAAAGCCTGGAGGAATATCTTGTGCCATCTGACTTGCCTTCATTAAGTTTTCTCTCGTGCTTTGCACTGCACAGTCTGTAAGGTAGGTCGACCATGCAAGACTGAAGCTAGTAATAAATATGTCACGTTGAGCAAATAGGACATGCAAATTGGAGGGAGTAAGAAACCTCTGTGGCACTTGGACTGCTGAGGGGCCTTTGCAAGACTGTTCTTCATTGTGACAGCAAGAGCCTACAAACTACACAAGTAGTACCACTGTGGATATATAGCATCTAAAATGCCATGTTTCTGAATTTCCTGAGAAATCTTAAATCCTTGAACTTGAGCTCTCTGACACAAAGAGGGCAATTCTGATCATCTGAATGAGAAAAGAAACGTTATGTATAGACAGCTAACATAATTTTCAGCGGGGAAGTAGGTATTATCATAGCAAGCTGTTGCTAGGCCAATAAGAATTTGAGTTTAACTGAGGGTATATTGCATGAATGTTGTATTCATGTAGCTCATTTTTGCTTTTAGAAACGTATCTACTTTCTTTACTTACTAGCTTAATAACTATGAGATGTCTCGTTATATCCCCACATCAAACATCTCAAGTCCAACTACAGCACATATGCCAATTAAGTTTTCAGGGCTTCAGCCCTCTTTTCCTGGCTTTTTTGTGGGTATCAGCTTGACCTGTGCTGTCTCTCCTTCACTACTTAGGACAGCCCACAGAGCCTTGGGTGCACCAGAGCAGTTCAGAGGTTGCAGCTAGGCCAAGGCAGAAGTTGTGTCAGCTAGTTGTGGTCAGGACCTTCTCCAAGCTCTCAAGAAGAGGAGACAGAGAGTTTCCCTTAGTTTCTTCTCCTGCTTCTCCAAACAACTCTGATCCTCCATCTTGTGAAATAGGCTTATCAAATAAAACTATCATATTGCATATAATAACAAGGAGCAACTCTAAACACTCTTAGTTTTCAAACTCTTAGTACTTCTTCAGTTTGTTTCACACCAAATATGTCCACCGTCAACAGGTGATGCTTGCTGACTTAACATGAGCCAAGTTACCTTCTTCAGCTACTTCCAAGGAAAAAAACCCCAGAATTTTAAGGAAGGCAAGGAGGAAGAAAGTATGTGTGGGCAAGTGACAAGTATAACTGAAGTAAGGAGGAACAGTGCTTATTGTTTGATAAAATTCACCATATGTTGTGTGGCTTCATTACTCAAATCTTGTATGTGCTTATTTGATGATTTGTTCAGTTGTTGACTTCATTTCATATTGCAGCCAATTCACAGCTTGGTTGATTTGATTTGAGCTGTAGTCCTAACCAAGGATTGCATTTTGCTCATTTTCAGTCACGTTAGTTATGACGGGGAAAAAAACTAGTCTGCTTTAGAAGTACTTTTCATGATTTGTGTGTGTATGGTTATTTCAATTTGCTGTAAAGACTAACAAGAAAACACAACCCTGAGCCTTACAGCCAAGGCCCCAGAAGAGCCACCCACCCACTGCCTACAGAGATAGGCAACTATAACATTCTGCTTCTCCATCCTTCACAAGCTGCTGGGACATTTACTGGCTACAAGGTAATTTTTTTAAAGATTACTAGAAGTGTAAGGAAGGGACTTGATGGACCACCAGCTTCCAAGGCCAGCTTCCTGCAACTACAAATAAACATGTTTTAAAATCCTCCCTCATACACTTCCCATGTAAACTTACTAATGTGTAGCTTTCAAAATTGCCAGTAATCTCTCTTGGGAGTTATGTACTCTTACCTATAAACCATGGAGTAAGATAATTGCTTTCCTGTAAGTGTTTTAGAAAATTTACATGAATAGATGACACCACATTTGAGCTGTTGCTCAAATCTAGGCATTTTTCTTCAACAGCCTTGATGTCAGACAAAAACTAATGGAGCTGTGTAGCATCAGTTCCACTTTTGCCTTTGCTTCTTGTGACAGCCCATGGCTGATGGACAGGGATGTCCACGCTCTGAGCAGTGCTCACCATGTGAGCACAGGTAGGGTTGCACTTTAACAGAAGGAGTAGAAGAAGTGTGTGACTGTGCATATCATCAGATTGCTACACAAGTCCATATGTTTTAGTGTGATATGTGGAAGGTGCTGAAAATGGTAATGCATCCTCTGTTAATCTGGGCCGTTCAACATTTGTGTGTTCAAACCTTGACTATGAAGAAGAAACCTTGACAATTTTTTTTCTGTTTTCCAGAGAGGGAAGCAGGCTACAAAGCTTATAGGGAAATTCTCTTCTTTCTTCTCTGTATCAAAGTCAACTGCCATGTTGCAGATGTTACCAATGTCAAAAAGTATTAGTTATTAATGAATAATAGCTCCGTCCTTAATGTGGTGCCCTTTTGCAAGGGCACAGAGCAGTGCAGTAGTGATATAAGATGACAGAACAAAGTGACAGGGAAAAGCTGATGAAGAAAAGCTGTATCTGGACAAGTTGCAATATACACCAAGGGAGCATTTACTCTTGAGATTTTTGTTTTCTGAATTTCAGATCAAGATGCAGAAGAGGCATTAAACACAACTGTCTTTCAGTTGAGCTTGTGTGTCTGTGCACACGTGGCATGCCTGGAAGTAGAGAACATGCAAATAAGAAATCCTCCTATGATGCACAGAAGAGCAGGCAAGAAAAGGAGGTACAGCCCCAGCAGCCCACTGTGTGCTGCTGTGCTCTTTGCTCACCAGCTGCTTTTGAGCAAATGCAGGAGGCTGTAAGGGCTACATACCAAACAGACCACACACGGCTCAGGGACAGTGCACAAGGCATGGCCCTGGTTACTCATGTACTTAGCTGTGGGGAGAAAGAAGTCAGAGGAAAGTCCTCTGTCTGGGAGGTGTTGACAGGCAAAGATGAAGGGGCAAAGCAATGCAGAAAGGGCTGTAGATTACACACACACATACAGGGAAAGAAAAAGAGGAAAAAGAGAGAAAAAGGAAGATATGACTATGCATGTGAAATGTTGGGCAAATTTCCATCTGGGTTCACAAAGTGAAAATGTATCTCATTTCTTTTGCCCTCTCCCCTCTCCACATTTATTCACAGAACCTGTTTCAGCAGCAGTAGTGATGTGGATCTGTCACAATCACACAGCCAGCTCACCTGAAATACCGCTTGCCACCAAAGGGGAGCTGTAGCAACGCAGAGCTCAACAAGGCTCACAACTCTTGCAAAATGAATTTCAAAACCAGATTAATTTTTTCCCTTAAGGCAGCAGGGATACAGTCTGTTCCAGATTTCTGATCATACCACTCACCTGAAGGACAAAAGGATCTGAGCAACAGAACCTTAAACTGTATTAACGACAATTAATTTCCCGATTCCAGAAACAATTGAAGGCAGAGTTTTTTAATTAAAAAGTTTGAAGATGACACTGGTAGAGGCAGGGGGATTTATGACCTGGTTTCTGTCTTCCAGAGGAACCAAGCATCTGCACCACCTGCTAAAGCTAGTAGGATTCATGGGTGCCCAGCACCTGTGAAAACTAGGTCATATTTGTCTTGTCTGCTCTGCAGATGGGGAAGAACCCACAGAAATAACCTTTTTATTGGACAGGGTTTTTTGGGTTTTGGGTGTTTGTTTTTTTTTTTTTTTTGTGGGAGCTGTCTGTTGACTGATGTGTTATTTCTCCCTCTGGTGATATTCCCACAAGATCCAGAACAGAGAGGCATGGGAAGGGTTTACTCTGTGTTCTTTAGGGTTGCCAATGACCTCTCCTGCCCTCTTGAAAGCTGACAGCTGTCTACGTGACCAGATGTACAGGAAGCAGGGTTTATCTTGGCAGGACCCTCTTTTCACCCCTGCTTCACTCCCACCCAGCAGAGATGTGGGTTTTGCCTTTGGAGTCCTCACAATTCCCTGTTGCTCACCCTGGTCTTTCAGATTAATGACAATCTCTTTAAGCTGCGAGCAGCACCACAGCTCTCCCACCCTGGGGGTGGCAGAAGTCCACAGGCAGAACCCCATGTCCCAGAAAGGCTGTGAAAGCCATCAGAGCAGTACAAAGGGTGGGCAGGAGATGGGAGCAGGGAGGTGCCTCAGTGGATGAAACCTCAGGGTGTGCACTTAAAATCCCATCAGGGACATTGCTCTACTCCAACTCTGAGCAGAGCCACTGCATTGCCAAAACTTGTTAATTTGAGAGCTTTGGTTTTTACAGGTTGGAGCCTGACAGAACAGAGCTTCCAAGGGTGCTGGATACACCCTGCTCCCTAGACCCTGGCCTCCCCAAGGCTGTTCCCTCTGATGCTGGTGGTGGTGGTTGACAGGGTTTTACACTAACACAGTCTGGGAAAACCCCAGGATGTGTCTTTACACTGAAGGGGTCAGCAGGTTTCCAGGTTGGCATCAGGGTGCCCTGGCCTGGACAGGAACTCAGGGTGGGGAGTCCCAGGTTGAATGGGGTGCTCTGGGATCCTGGTGCTGCTCCAGCAATGCCCCAGCTCAACACCCAGAGCCCTCCACATCTCAAGAAGGATGGTAAGTTCATCCTGCCTGTCTGAAAATGCTGTTTATATGAAAAAAGATTTTCCATGGAGCTCAAGTGATTTGCCAGTGGGCATGGCGTATCTCTATGCCTACAAAAAAACAGCCAGCAATAAAGACACATGCTGAAAACCTGCTGGCATGGTGTGTCCCTAAATTAATATATTTTCACGGGTAGCATGAGGGCTTTTGCTTACAATGTATTTAATATACTTTACTGCTGACAAGGGTATCCAAAAAAAAGGAGAGGAAATTAATCTCGTGATTTACTTTATCTTCAAAAAGACTAAGGGACCAGTTGCTGCTGTTAGGAGAGGGGCACAACATTTGTATGCATATGTATTGTGCATATGCACGATACCTGAGTGCAGTGCTGGATCAAGAGGCTACTCCTGACCGTAAAATAAGTGGCACATTTTTCTTTTAGGCCCCAGCATGTGATAAGTGTGGCTGTCAGACCCCTGATAGAACAGCCACAAAAGATACCCTGAACCCAGCAGACACTGGGCAGGAGTTGCTTGCCAGCTTACCTCTTCCCACACACTCAGCTGCCTGCCAGTGGGATTTGTGGCTTTGGAATTTCATCCCTCAGCCCAGTAACACTACTTACAACTAAATAGAGTGTCATTGCAATTCCCACCTGAAAAAAGCCTCTATTGACATCTTTTCTCCTCTCTCACCTCTTCTTAAAGTGGAAAAGAAATTAACGGGAGCAGAGGAACACAAGAAAGGGCAGACATGTGACCCTGATGCCTCTGACTATCTCACTGCACCAGGCTTGCCCCTTTGCCCCACATTGTGGCTCCTGAGCAGGATGGCTGTGGCCCTCATTATGTCTCAGAGTATGCAGAGGTTTAATGAATATGGTGGCTTGCTGCTCTTCATCCCTTCCCTGCTATTTGGGTTCACACTTCATTAACTGAGAAATGCATTTTCTTGGGGGATCATACTTCTTCCTCATTTCACCTCAACCCTCAACTCATTTCCAGTCTACTTCTTGCCTGGCCCTGGGAAGAAACAAAGTGATTATAGCCTGGATCAGCAGCTAGGGCAGGAAATCGGTATAAGAGATGAGATGCCATCAAGACTGATGACTAATGACAGCAAGTTCAGAAATGGAAGAAGTCCCACTGTAGCAGAGGGAGCTGGTGTCCATCAGAGCAGCACCCTGAGAGTGTCAGTACAGCCACCCTCTCCTGACCCTGCCACTTTCACCTAGCTGCTCTCCCAGTGCTTTTAGCAAAGGTTAGCCTCTTTGTGGCTGTACCTCTCTCAGGAGGAACAGCAGCTCCATCACTTTGCTTCCCTGCTTTCAGTCAAGCAGGCAGCTGATTCTTCTTTCTGGGAGGGGCTTTGCTACTTTTCCTGTCTCCCAATAAAGATCCATCAGAGTGCATCAGCAGACCTCATATGTCAGTTGCTTTTTCAGCCCTGGAGGAGTCCATAGGACTGTGGGTTTTTTATTGGAGAGGGTAAGTCCTCAGCTACACTTTTTGCCTTGCACCTTTCTCAGAGTCTTACCAGCAAAACTGATGAGGAAGCAACAATGTGGGGAGCAATGTGGGGAACATTGTCCTCTGTGGCTTACCCAGGGTAGGCTCTCAAAGCTCCAGCATCAGGTGTTCCTCGTCTCCCTTGCCACATGCCTGCATGCAGTGGGGACCCAGCATGTCCAGTGTCACCAGCAAAGAGATCACAGTGGACTCAGGGAAACCACTGAGGCCATGTCTAGGACCAATGTGTGAGGATTAAACACTAACACTTCCTAGATGCTGCATGCCCAGGCTGGTGCAGCTAAGCTGGCCACACCCAGCAGTGAGCATCAAGAGTGGTCCCAGCCACCTGCAGGGAGCTTGGAACCCCGGAGTAACGATCCCCCTAAGCTGGAAAACTGACATGGGGAGTAGAATAAAGCCCCTGTGTCACAATTTAGGAATGGTGCACCCAATTTAGTGCTCCCATTAAAAAGAAAACCATGAGCTGCTCCTCCCTACTCCCCTCTTGTGGGCAGTGCCAGACAGAGATCACAGGCTGAGATGAGAGCAATTTACTGGAAAGAGCAATGAAATTAAAAAACCAAACAGTAACAGCAGTGATTATCTCCCTGTTCTTCCCACTGATGAGGACACACCTCAGGTCCTGTGTCCAGTTGTGGGCCCCTCACTACAGGAAAGACATTGAGGTGTCCATAGAAGAGCAATGGAGCTGGTGAAGGGTCTGGAGCACAAGCCCTGTGAGGAGCAGCTGAGGGTGCTCGGGGTGCTCAGCCTGGGGAAAAGGAGATGCAGGGGAGACCTTATCGCTTTTTTCAATGATCTGAAAGGAGTTTGTACTCAGGTGGGGGCTGGCCTTTTCTCCCAGGTAACAAGAGACAGCACAAGAGCAAGTGGCCTCAAATTGCTCCGGGGCAGGTTTAGATTGGATATTAGGAAAAGTTTCTTCACTGTAAGGGTGATCAGGCATTGAAATAGGCTGTCCAGGAAAGTGGTTGACTCACTATATCCAGAAGTGCTCAAAAATATATGGATGTGGCACTAGGGGACACGGTTTACTGGTGAATGCAGTAGTGTTGGGTTAACAGTTGGAACAGATGATTTAGAGGTCTTCCCCAACCTTAACTATTCTATGATTCTAAGACCCAGGTACAGAGTGATTGATTCTGCTGCTTCCCCACAGCCTGTCCCTGCATATGGCTGCACTTCCTATCCCCTTGCCAGTGGAGGCAGAGGATTTATTTCATTTTTAGTTTATTTTTGCAGTGGCTGTTGCTTCATGCCTCAGTTTCCCTACTTAGAAATACACAGGATTTTTATGCCTCCTCTGGGATGTTTTGCCTCTTTGCTGCATGGCTTTCAGGGATAGGAACCATCTGCTGGCATGTCTCTCCAGGGCCACACACAGTGGTGCCCCACAGGACCTGGCTGCTAATATTAAACAGGGCTTTGGAGCCATTTCAGACTGTAAATTCATATTAGCACCAGGGCAAGACTGCACACAGCAGACAGAACTGCAGCAGCCCTGGGTGTTCACCCTTGCCCTCCTGGCCATGGCACTCCCTGGGTGTGTGAGCAGGCAGCTCTGGCAGCTCCCCAGCCCTGCCTGAACCACATCAGCATCCCCTGCCTCACCCTCTGCCACAAAGGAGTATGGGCTGTTCCTCCCTAACCCCCAACTAGGCTGCTTTGCTTTCACCCCCTTGTTCTTTGCTGAAACCCCTCTGGCACAAGGAAGTGGACCTGCTCTAAAGACACTGCCTTTTTTAAAGCTGGGGGACAAAGCCCTTACTTGCAATATACCTCAATAGGGAGGAATCAATCCTTTTCAGTTTCTTTGGATTTGCACATCAGGGAGCTTGTTTCTTTTCTTTCCCCTCAAACACATCGTGGGTGGTTTCCCTGCAACAAGCTGGGGAAGGGAGGAAGGCCCTTATTTATTTACTTCCCTATGGAAACATCTCAGCTGGTATTAGTTAACAATGCGATTTTGTGGTGGGAGATGATATTCTGAGGGGAGGCTCTCTCTCAAATGGCCTGAGTTGGGGCATCTGCACACTGAAGGTGTTTACCCTCTCCAGTGCTGCTGAACAGAGAGTAGCAAGGATGCCATGACTCCTCACAGTCTCTTCATGTACAGTACAGAGATAAATATTTTTACCTGCAGCTGTGACATTTGGCTGTACAGAAAAGACAAAGCCTTCCACTGCACACAAGGTCTGCTCAGTGCTGCTGCTCTTTTAAAGCTGGGTTGTTTCTTTTTTTGTTGTTTGTTTGTTTAACCTCACTCAGACTACTGCAGGACCATAAGGGGCTTGAAGCACAATATTCAAATGTGGACTTTTTCAAAATACAAGGGAACTTCAAGTTTTAAAGCATCAATATTTGCATTTAAACCCTGATGGATCCAGGTTGAAAAGTCTGAGATCTCTTTTCCTATGTACTGCAGCACCTCCCAACACACTGCTGGAAGGTGCCCCAGTGCTGCAGAAGGAAAAGGTGACCACAGCGAGGTGTTTTTCAACATGTTTTTTGCAACATGGTAATGATCAAATAGTAGGGTGGGATACATCCTTATAAATCCATGCAGTCTAATCCCAACTCTAGCAAGCCACATTCCTGTGTTTCTTTGAACTTGATTTTGTTTCTGTTGTACCCTGTCAGAAGCATTTCCCATTCAGAGGAGGTCAAATATAAACTTTTCAAGTCCCCGCCCACAGAGGATTAAATACTTGGCAACTCTGGGAACAGCAGGAGATAGGCATACATGTGTTCCCAGGCAGGATCCAATCCTGCTCCCTCCAGCTTCAGTGGGTGTTTTAGCCTGGTTTATGCACTCAACCAGCTGCTAAGACCCTGAATTCCTGTCTTGGAGCCAAAACACATCACCTCATCTACCTGGACTCCCTCCCTGAAACCAAGTCTCTTTCTCAGTGAGTCAATGGAAGAGAACTATTCATAGGTAGGCAGCATCTTAAAGAGAAAACAGAGGAAGAAAACCAGACCTCAAACCAGTTTTTGGACTACAACCACAAAGAATAAGGGTAGCAGCTCTGAACATAACATCTTGATTCCTTCAGAAATGCATGGTCTAATCCAAAAGAGAGGACAAAAGCTCAGCAATGGCACTGAAATGCTCCCCAGTTTGCTGCTTGCAGCATTTGTCTTACAGGTGAGCAGGTCAGCCCCTCTGAATCAACAGAGGAAGCTCATTGCCCTAGGAAAGAGACTAACAGAGGCATTAGGTAGAAAATAGAAGTGGCAGCACCAGCACATGCTCCTGTGCTTTGCAGTCAGCCCCATGTGCACAACTGCACCACAGGTTCTACCCATGCAGCACAGGGCTCACACGAGAGCTCAGCTCACAGCAGCTCAGGACTTCACTGCTTTGAATATATCCATCTGCAAATACTTTGCTGCTTAAAAAGCTTCCCAGCTGAAATGTAAAGCCTGTGTTAGGCAGCCCAGGAGTGTGGCAGTCACTGAGCACTGATGTTAAAGACCAAAGGTTTTCCTTCAGACACTTGGCACCACAGTGTCTCTTTGTTTGCCTGTCCAAACCCTATTTCAACTTTCCAAGAGTAACTATTTAACATTGCCTCAACCCACCCCCCTCTCAGGCCCACCTCTTTCTTAGCTTTGGAGAAGCAATTATTAAACTTTTGTTTAGTCTTGGGAAAAGCTGAAACAGTGTGAATTTATTCATCAAGGAGACATGCATGCTGTGCACCCTGGCTTTTGTTGAATTGCAGTTTTGACACAGGCTGCCTTTGGAGAACTTCCAGAGGTGCCTGGCATTGTTTGGGTGCAGTGTGAATGTGCTCTGGAGAGCAGATCCCAAACAAAAGCAGGAGCCCAGTCAGGCTCCCCTTCTTCTCTCCACCATTGATTGTACTAAAACATATTACAATTTAACCCCTCTAGCGGCAGGTGAAGTTACATTTAATAAAGAATTTGAGAGCTGCACTCATTAACTGCGGCAAGAATCTGCTCTAACACAGGCATAATGATACAGGTACATTCAAAACTAAACACCTGTAGGCCAGAAGTGCTTATGCATTAGGTGACTGGACACTGAAAGGACAGGTGAAGAGCTGAATCCCCTTCCCTTGGCTACAGATTCAGGCCGAAGAACAGAAGCACTCCTGTGGTTTGAGGACTAATTAAGGTACTTGTGAACCAGCAATTAAAGGAGATGGGAGCTGTGTGAGAAGGGACACATCTATGAGATGTTCTGTTTCTTTGAGGGTTTTTTTTTTTCTGCCTTTGAAAACATAATTTTGTTGGCTCTAATCTTGTGTCAGCTTGCATTTAATTCCTCTCATGTGAAAGCAAACCACAGAACAACTGATGCAAGGCTGCCTCACAGGGTTGTCTTCGTGTGCTTGTGTGCCGGCCCACTAGAGGCGGTGCGCAGTATTCACAGATGTTGTGCTGGGACCGTTCTGTGCTCCTCTGTGGTTTCTTTTTTCTCCAGCTGCCCGAGGGGAAGAAGCATGTTTCTCATCCTTCTTGGCTGTAACAGAAGTGGAGGCAAGCTTGACTCCTCTGCCTGGCATTACTCTCTCTATGTGATCAGCTCTCTGCTTGCCTTGCAAACAGCAGATGTGAGTGAGGGGAGCCACTGCCAGGCTGTACGAGATGCACTGGAGGCGCTAGAGGCACAAACTGGGTATCGACTGCTGTAGCAGATGATTTCTGTGACCTGTGAGAGCCATCAGCCATTAGGGAGGTAAAGCATGCAGGCAACTTTTAAACAAAGATCCAGCTTTGAGGTGATTCAGAACAGTATCTGCAGCTCGGCCGAGTTAAAATGACAAGGTTCATCAGCTCTCAGGCTTCAGGACTTCCAAGTCATCCACAGGCTGGAGATAGGAAAAATGTCTCTTTAAGGAAGCTGCATTTTCCTTCAAAGCAGCTGGAGCTGCAGGTACTGCTGGCAGGATGGTGCCCCAGCTGACCCATTGGTCTGCATGGGGCAGAAGCTGGGCTTTGATGAGCTGTGAAGCAAAGCCATCTCTGTCTCCTGCTATAGAGTAGGGGCTGATGTCAGAGGAAGAGAAGTTCTTGGCAAGTCTGTGATCTGACAGTACAGCTCTTCGTGGCAGGCTGATCATTGTGCCTGAGCCTCATCTCCTCTCTTCCTCTCCCCCTCTGGCACACCAAACACAGACAGGGCTCAGACATGATGCTGCTTTTGGGTTAAGAGTTGTCTTGTTCATTTTTGGCATCTTTTCACATCACTACATTTCTTTGTCAGCCCATGTTCACCTCTCTCATTGCTAAGCATTTCACAGCTTCAGAAACCCAACCATCTTCTTGCTCACTGCACACATGCAGAAGTCACCAGAAATTGCAACTACATAGATATCACAAAATAGCCCTTATATGTGTCCCCTCCTGCCAGTTTGATTTACAGGAGGTGATGTGTGAAGCATCACCATCCAGCAGTGCTTGCTGACCAGCACAGGCAAATGGGACACTGCATCTGCTCCAATTGCTTCCTTCCTTTGGGTCTCCCTTTATGTGTAAAGTCTATAGAGGTATCAAATGATAACTAGAACCTTACATTTGTGTCATTAAATCAACTTCAACCGAATGCTTTCTAAGGAAGGAGGAAATAAGGAATGCTTTACATCCTTAAACCTCTTTGTTTTGCCAGAAGATTTCATTATTTAAGGTTTAGTAAAAGAAGGGGGTGAAGGCTGTCAGCCAGGGGAGCCCTCTTGGCTAACATTCAGCTTCCAGTGCTTAAAGAGGTTTGATGTGGCCATCGGGAGAGTGTCACTTCCTATTGTGGTCATAGCCAAAGCCTGGCAAGGAGGGAGGGAGGGAGGGAGAGGAGGGGAGGCAGACAGTGCCTGGGAGCTGGAGGAGTGCACACAGGCTCGAGTGAGTGCTGCAGCAATGCAAATTCAGGATCCAGACCCTCACCCAAGGGCACTGAGCTCATGGTGAACTCCTCACATGCCATCAGCAGCAGTGGGGATACTTTAGCTGCACTGGGGAGCAAGTGAGAACCCCTCTTCCACTGCTATAGAAATGACAGTATGAAGTAAATCCAACATGCTCTTTTTTTGCATTCCAATAAAACAGATGATTAAGAAGCACAAAGTTGAGACAAACGTCTTGCTCAGGCACACTAGAGACTGCAAGAGCAAAAGCTAAGTTAGATTGACTGTGATGGGGGCTGCAATGTTTAAGCCACATTGAAGGCTTATTGCTGGGTCTATTCAATAAGTATTTCTGTTTCTACCTCTGTCATCAAGACTGCCTGCTGGAATACTTCATTTTTTGCCTCCCTGGACAGATACATCTTCAATTTTGCATCAGCGTCAAAGCATCTGGTGAGTTCTGAGCAAAGTAAGCTGTAAGCTGACACCTCTGGACAACCAGCCTGCAGCCAATAGCAGCACATTGATTCTCAATGCAGAGCCAGAAAACACACACACACACAGAGAAAAAAAAAGGCCTCAGGATTTGCAAGTTTTGGAATTTCTAAAATAAGTCTGATGTTGCTTCAGTCCAATGGGGTCTTTACACCCATCTGAAACCAGTCCATCTGATTCAACCATTCATTATCTGGGACTTGGAACCCATCCTATGCTTGGTGAAATCTATGTTATGATGTAAAAGCTCAATGCAAACGAAGCCAAAATTGTAGCTATCAGTCTATCAGTGGGATTGAGTTGGTGGTGGTAGTGATATTTATTTGCTTTTAAAGAGAAACAAGGTTATTTTTACTTTCCAAGCCAGAGGAATGGCAAGTGTTAAAAATGCATAGCCCTTGAGGATGCTGAAAGCACCTACATGCAAGCACAAGAATACCTGTGCAGTCAGGCAGAATTACCAAACTGATACTGGTAGTTAGTAAGTCAGACACAGATTTAAAAAAAAAAAAAAAA
>VXBB01025233.1:406978-489271 GCA_013399915.1 Illadopsis cleaveri | reverse complement strand
AAAAAAAAAAAAAAAAAAGACAGAGAGAAGAATTACAGCCCTCTCAGAAAAGAAATTAAATTAAATATCCAGGTCTCCATCTGCTTAAGAATCCTGGGAAATTTCTAGTCTCTCTTTAGGAAATGCCACACAATAACTTTATTTGAGAAAGGATTGAATAAAATGAGGTAGGACATCAGAATCTGCCCTTTCATCCTGCAATTGGCTCTACTGCCTTTTGTCCTGTGTGTAACACTCTTGGCACCAAAAGAGGTCTCCTTAAGGGCAGCATCTGTCTGTTCCAGCTAACTATAGCACAGGAACTGCAATTATCAACCTTTCCATTCCCCAAATTCCTCTGCTGATCTCCACTGGGATATTATTATAGCAATTCTTTGTTTGCAAATATACATACTTTACCAGACTAATTAGCTGGGAACTACATTTAAACTGAAGCCACATGACAAAATCTTGAGGGTTTTTTTAAACCGTCATGTTATGAAAAAGTGACCTCTCTTGTAAACCTTGGCCACAAATGATTTCTGTTCAACAAATGGATTGAGGGATAAAGGCAAAACGCAAAATCAACTCAAAAACTCACAGAAGGTAACATGACTTACTGTGACTCTGCTTTCCTGAAAAGCCCCTTATGTTCTTGGTTTCATTGTTCCACTGATGGAGACACAGAGACTGGTGCTGGAATTAACTCCAGTTAGCTGGAATAACCTTCATGGTTAGTAAAACCAGCCCTCATTCTAAGAAGTGTTAAAAATATTTTAAAACCTTCTACAAATAATATACTGTGTTAATTTCTTAGCATCCTAGGGTGCTGCTCGGATGGGATTTCAATGCAACTTGTGTGATTAAGAACTGAGCAAGGATAAGTTTTATTTGGATAATTTTTGAATTAAGCCTTTAAGTATCTGACTAATTTTGAATTAAATGTGACTTAATCTTATGCTTTACTCTAAGTACCTGCTTAAGCATACGGCTGAAGCAGAGCTTAGCCAAGATTGGTTGATATGCAGAAAGGTACAGACTGCACAGGGCATCCCCATCTGGTGATGGTGAAGTTTGAAATGTGCAGCAAAACAGTAAAAGAAAAGCCTACTTCTAATAGTTGACATTTGCTCAAAAGGGTGTTTTCATCCCACACAAAGTCTGCCACATTACGTTGCTGTTCCTGAGACTGTTGCTATTTCTGAGACTGACAGGCTGCCAGTTGAAGAGGCCCTTAGTCACTCAGGAACAATTAATTGGTGACACTGTCAATTATGTCAGTATTGATCACCTTGCTTTTCAGGTTCATCCAGAGGTAAGCAATAATGATAACACACCATGCTCTCTAGTTATGACAGGACTTGATTTGTGGTCTTTACAGAAATAAATTTGAGTTCAAATCAACAGTGTGAGAAGCTAAATGAGCAAAGAGGCTCATAAGATATGCAGAGAGATGGTGAAAATCTCCACTTTGTTTCCATTCTGTGTATGTGTTGTGGTTTAATCCCAAAGGGCAACTCAGACCCACACAGTTGCTCGCTCACTCCCCTGGTGGGATGGGGGAGAGAATCAGAAGGGTAAAAGTCAGAAAACTTGTAGGTTGAGATAAAGACAGTTCAATGAGCAAAGCAAAAGCCAAGTTCCAAGTAAAGCAAAACAAGGAATTGCTTTGCTGCTTCCCATGGGCAAGGTTTCAGCCATTTCCAGGAAAGCAGGGCTCTGTCACGTGTAATGGTTATTTGGGAAGACAAACACTGTCACTCCAAACATCATCTCCTTCCTTCTTCCTCCCACAGCTTTAAATACTGAGCATGGCCTTCTGTGGTGTTGAATATCCCATGGACATCCACTGTCCTTGCTATGCTCCCTCGTAGTTCTTGTGTATCTACCCACTGGCAGAGCGTGGGAAACTGAAAAGGCCTTGGCCCTGTATAAGCACTGCTCAGCAATAAAGAAAACATCCCTGTGTTATCAACAGTGTTTCCAGCACAAATCCAAACATAGCCCCATGCCAGCTGCTATGAAGAAAATTAACTCTATCCCAGCCAAACCCAGCACAGCATGCTTGCAAGTTTAAGGTGGTCTTTTTTTAGTGGCAATATTTAGAAGAAATGCTCTTTTTGGCAGAGAGACAAAATTACATGTACCTACATGAGAGACTGCAGTGGTATAATGGAATGGCTAAGATCTGTATGCCTAAACAAAGTGTATGGTACCATCTGTGGGCCAGAAGCACTATACACAAACAGTGGCTGAATCACTATTTGTCCAGTGTCAAACAGAGGGTATAGAGAGATTCATTTCAAAAGTGGCATCACTGTTTTCTTTTAGATTCTCAGCCTTGGTGTTGTCTGTACTGTGAGCCTAACAGAGAAGCAAAGTACCCTGGAGAGGAGCTCAGTGGCTGTTCTGCTGAGAGAGCACCGTTGCACAAAGCTCAGGCTGAGAACTCCTGAAGGCAGCAGCCAGCTCTGTCCCATGCTTGCACAGCTCCAGCACACTGCAGTTGGGGTTAATGAGCCTATGATAACAGCAATAACCTGAACAATAAAAGCTGATCATTGATCCTGAGATCAGGAGAGCGGGCCACTGGAGGCTGTCACGCCAGCTCAAATCAAATCATAATTCAGTCCAAATCTGAATAATGCACCAGCATCACAGTCTAGGAACAAAATGGAAACAGTGTGATTTTCATGCTCAAGAGCTAAGACGGCACTGTGTAGCCTATGGGTACCCTGCTCTGGCAATCAGGGGAACTATCAAGGGATTTAAACCAATAAAATGAGGAAACCAGAAACCCTGGCCTTGGTCTGTATAAGTCATTGCACTGTATTTAATGTACTTGCTGCTTTCAGTTTATCAGGTGACCTAGACAGTATTAAACTGTAAAAAATATTAGAAACTCTGTTAATAATACTGCCATGCCTCTTAACTGATAACAGTTTTACAGAGTTTTCAGATAATAGCCTTTAGTGTTCCACAAATTTTGATTTAGAGGAAGCTGAAATGTTTGAAACTGGATTGAAAAATCTTATTTGCTTTGAAATTTATTGATATCAGAAAGCTAAGCCTAATGAGGAAAAAAAATCACATTCCAGCAGATGACGAAAAAACCAACCAAACCTACCAAATCCAACAACCTGTGATGCAAACTGGCATTTAAAGGAGAGAGGGGAATGTTCTCTCTTAAAAGATTCCCATATAATTTCAGGTTATCCTAGAAACTGAAATGAGAAACAGAATATAGAAAGTTGTTAAACTCCATTATGAGCAAACCTGTTGACCATTCATGTAGGATCACTCCATGACTTCAGAGGGTGAACAGAGTGCTGGGCTCTGCCCATCAATTGCTGTAAACAGTAAGTTAGGGGTAAACACAAGGTACACAAAATATACCTTGCAAAGCAAATGGGAGAAAGCCTGAACAATTTCTATATGTGTAATCATCATTGCAGAGTCAGGGTAGAATGCAACATATGCATACCAGTTGTAACATACATCTGCAATGTAACTCACCCACCTAACATACAGACAGGAAATAAGGTTTTTCCAGTGTCTGACTGTAACAAGATAAAGCTGTTGAGCTTAACCCTATCAACATCAGAGCAAAAAGAACCCAGACAACTGTTCACGTGCTTAAGGCATCTTGCTCCATCAGGATCTAAACTGAACTTAGCTGGTGGAGGTTTCTACCTTTTGGCAGGTCCAGGGCCAGCTCCTGATCATGAGATATTCTGTAGTCAAACAGAAGACTATAAACCTGCCTAACAGCCACAGCTCAGCACTGCTTGGCCTCACACCTTTAAGCAGAGGACATGAATATTTCTTGGGTTTAGTCTTTTCATAAACTAGAGAAAAATTCTCAACAAGCACAACCATAATGCTTAAAAGATTCTTAAAGGAACACCCAACAAATTATCCTGACAAGTGGTTCTGTTGGCTACACTGAGCTAATCCTTTCAAATAGGTTTGCTGAGCCAAGGAACCTAAGCAGATGAAGCTCACAGCTTCTACACTGGCAGAGTTCCTGTGCAAGTGGGACATGGTAAGAACTAAGGGGTCCAACTGCTAAATGCTCTCTGGCACAGCACTTGAAAAGACAACAAGATAATGAACCCCATGGGACCACATGTAGAAAGAGAGTTTACAGTGTTTGCAAGTAACATTTGCATGGCTGGACTCCTGGGATACAAGCATCCCTTCCATTTGAAAGCTGATCTGATACCCTTAAAGCTATTCAGTAAGGGGGGAAGCCAGCCTGGAACCTCCTGGGACTCCTGGGAGATGGAGCAAGGAGGATAAAAGTGACCATGACTACCCACCTACCCAGAACTTTGCACATGTGGACTGCTTCCTCTAGCAACCCCTGCCGCGGGAGATAGTAGGTGGGACTGCTCCCTGGCCAGTCACATTTCACCTCTACATCGATGATTTTCTTCCCCACCCTCTGCACTAACCTACTCCTGAAAAAGAAGGAGGGGATTTCCTTCTGGCTTGCCCTGAACGACTTGTGTCATTAGCAGGCACTTCATCACAGAGTGTGGTTGGGCAGGAATTTGGTCCCCCACACTGCCCCTCTGTGCTGCCCCCTGTGCAGAAACCGACAGCCATGCAAAGTGACCCACTGCAGGTATGGTGGGAGACTGGACCTTTTTGGTTTCTTTTCAGATGGATCACTTTGCACAGTCCTCACTCAGTAAGTGTGTTCCTCCTTTTACAAAAATGACTTGGAAATTGTAGGACTGTGCTGAGTTATTATACACTAATTTCAGCAGCATCTTTCAGGATATACTTAAATAAATTGTTAACTACACCCTTGGTCTTCAAAGACCTGTTATACCTCATACCACTTATTAATCTCAGCTGCACTGAATTATTAAAATGAAACTCTCAATTACTCCCATCACTAAAAGTACCAGTGTGGCTTTTAGATCCATATTTCTATCCTTTACTGTAATGCATTCTTCATTTTAATTACTGGCACCATATTTTCAAAGGCCAGTGCCTTATCTTTGCAGGGTATTTATCAACCTAAAAAAAAAGTTTGACAAGTGCATAAATCATTGGGTGTGACAAGCAGTGAATTCTTGAAGGAGAAATATGTGGAAAAAAGATCATGTTGTCTAGGTGAACCAAAGACATGTCAAAGTGAAGCAACAGGAGGAAATATCATCCTGCCAGCATGTGCATTGTGCAAGACATTATTCTGGTGCTCATTACCAGGAGACTGAGTAGATTTTTTTCTTGGAAGAGAAAAGAGATCTTCTGCAGCAAAGGGTTTATGGACTAAAAGGATAACAAGAATTCCCAGCTAAAATTCCTAAATCAAGAAATCAAGATCACATGTAATCAAAGCCACAAAACCCACCCAAGTAATAACCCCAGCACAAAATAACCCTCATCTGTCCAATGGCTCCTAACAATGAAGTACTGCAGTCCTCCTATTGCCATTACCTTTTCTGATTCAAAGAACAGATGTTTTGTCATGAAAATCCCATTTTCCAGGTCTGTCAGTGGTCTAGATGATGGACACCCACCATACAAATTCCTGTGCACCAGTATACAAGAGCAGCAACTAAATTCAGGAGTGCTAAAAGAGTCAAAAATGTTAAAAAATGTCATCTGTGTGGCCCAATCCACTTCAGAGCCCCCTACTGACCTGCCAGCTGGTCAGGGCAGCTAGAAAGATCTCCTTAGGAGTGCAAAGGGTTGGTTGTGACAGGGGTTGCCTTGCAGCAAGCTTTGGCTGCTTTTCTCTAACCAGAAGACACATTTTAGAAAAAGGCAGAACACACTGTCCAGTGAAACATTGGTATGTGGAGGATGATGTCCTTACCTTGGTTGTTAGCCCATGCTGAAGTCTCTCATGCTACATTTTCATTTTTGCTCCCCACATCAGCTGCCTGTGCCAAAGTCATTCCTCGGCCATGATGTGTGGACACACCTGCACACCAGCAATTGTCACCTCATAGATTTATAGTATGGGCACTGCCTTGCAGGAAAACTGATCTCAGGTTCTCTGATGTAATTCCTGTCAGCTGATGATCAAGAATAATAATCCCCAGCATTCAGGTTGTAGCAAATGTGAGAACACAGTAAAATGCCCAGCTCCACATCCTTGGTATCCTAAAGTCAATGGACTTTCTAATGGGCCTTCTTCCTTGGGGAAAAGCAATGTGTCCAGTCATCATCTTTTTAAATTCACCTCCACTTCGTACAACAAGAGTAATTCTTTTTCTGTCTATTTTCTTCCTTACATGTGGGCTTCCAATTTCATTACTTGTAAAAATCCCGAGAGCAACAATAGCTTCAGAAAATAGAGATAAGGTAGAAAATGCAGGGAAATCTTTGGAGACAATGCTGGATTTTTTTCTTTACAAGACAAATAATGTATTACATGATGTCTCTCATTCCTCTTCTAACCTTTTTAATAAGAAAAGACAAACACAAGCCCAGCTGCACACAGCCAACATCTGATTGGGTCAAAAACTTTTAACCCACAGCATATGTGGTTTTACTGGAGATGCAATGAAAAGTAGTTTTCTGGGATGTCTACCACCAAAAGCATATTCTGGAGGTGATTTATATAAAGGTCCTGTTAGTTTTTCAAATTAATCTAGTGCCAGCTGGACATGTAGGAGTAATGACCCCTGAGGCTTACCCACTATTTCAATCTGCAGTGCAGGAGAAGCACAGGATGAGAAAAACAACTTTCTCTTTTGCCACTCCCAACAACTTCAGTTTTTTTCTAACAGCTACATCCTGCAGATATGAGAAGGAATCTTAATCTTTTGCCTCTCTGGACTTACTGGATTTCCTCCATCATCTGTGCCATTCAAGGGCAGGGCTAAAAGATTCAGTAATTCACCTTACCTGTTGCCTTTTTCATTTAGAATCGGGCAGAGAGACAGAATTTCAATAGACACAAACATGTTTCCTTGAATTCTTGAACTCCAGCTCTGTCTCTTCTCTTCTAGCAGAAAAAACAAGAAGAAAAGAAATAAAACTTGTCCCACATACATGGACAGTTCTCTCCACCCACCAATACAAAGGGCACTGTATACATGCAAAGTGAGTCCTCCAGAAAACTGCTTTCCATTTCCAAACAACATTTCCATGCATCAGGGTCGGCATCAGGGTCACACTAAGGAACCAGCTACCAGAGCTGCTCTGAACACTATTAGAAACTCCTTCTTTTGCTGGGTAGATGTACCTCTTACACATCTAGTACCCTTGGTATGCTCACAAAACCCCTGTATTTTTCTATACTGCTCCTTTGTCCAGTCACTGCATTTCTACATGCTTCTGATGAAAGCTTCAGTTGCTTCTCATTTTAAAAGGGGACAAAGAAAATCAAACCACAGCATGCATATGAACAAGAAAAATATCCACAGATGCAAAGTAGGGGTGAATTTTCAAGGACAATCAGTTGATGATTCAATACAGAAAGGACCCTCTTTGCAATTCATAATGCTATTGAAGAAGGTGAATTTCATTTTTGTTAATGAAAGTGGCTCCATGTTTATATGTGCATTAACTACCTCACCCATTTTCAAAAGTCACCATTGCACCACAGGAGCAGAGGGAGTAGTTCATCTTCCACAAATTGCTTCTGGGACAACAAAACTAGGGACCCTAATGTAATGTGGTTGGTCAACTCTTTTCTCTTTTTAATTTATATCCAATCATCTCCTACAGCCCTATCTTTCATTCTGTGCTGCTGGTGTTAAAGCCCCACTGCAGTTCTCAGAAGTGGTCCTCTGCTATTCAGTGCAGTTGGCTTTTGAATGAAACATGAGGTTTTTTAGCAACTCAGGAGGCTGAGCAAGCTTAGCAGCCCAGCCCCAGCCTCACACACAAGGACTGCCCTTTAATTCCACTTAAATAAATTCAGTGTTGTTGGTTTTGCCCCTGCTCAAAAGGAGCTTAGTGGGAAAGTCAAAACAGATCTCAGCCAAAGGGAAAAAATAATAAAGCAAGCCCATAAATTAAGTCAAGCTAGTGTATCCTAGGAACAAGAAAGAGCTCATGCAGATGAGGCAAACCATGCCATGCATAGAAAGCAAATCCCCACTCCTGGTCCTCCCTCATGCCATTCCAAAGAAGCAAATCTCTATGCAAAGCGTTTGAGAGCATGCTGGAAATAGAGGGGCCCTGAAAAAATAGTTAAGAAATAAATTCCACTATTTGGTGGCATTTGTCCCGAAGGAGACAAAGTGTCTTTTGTGTAACATTCCCACCAGAAGCCTTGCAGAGTCTGAACTGCATCCACAGCCTACACTGTCATTAGACATCAAGTGAAATCTTATTGTTTGTCTTTCCTTTTACTATGGAAAATCCAAACAGATTTTAAAATGTCTGACCAACTAACTAGGAGTGAGCTGCATTTTTCCCAGGATATGAATCAACATAATTATAATTTAAGAAGATCTGTTATCATTATTACAGCAAAAAGAGTATGACAGAAAGTAAGAGAGGGTAAGGTGCTTAAACACAGTGAGATGAACCCTAGACTCTAACAATGACCCCCTGCTCATTCATTGTATGAAGTTATGTCAGGTCTGTAGCATTGTCAGCTAACTAGAATTTATTAGGTAAGGATGAGATTTTTAGGGGGAAGTAAGTACCTTCCAAAAAGCCCTTTCAGCTCTGAACGGTTTAGAAATCTTAGCTAATGTGGCATAATTCATATCTCGCACCTAATAACCTTCATGTTTATTTTCTTCTGAAACTCTGAGAGGTCAATAAAGACTGATATACTGCCTTATGCTTTATGGGACATGCTGTGGGACTGGGGGCCAAAGCCAAGTCCAGGCTGTTTTGCAGTAATTGCAGGGCAGGAAGAGTTTCAGCAATGATCCCTGGAAAAAAAGGCAAATCAGTGGAAGTGTGTGATCCTTTTCCTTTTTTCTCTCAGGAAGGTTAGTATGTGAAGTGCAAGACGCCTATAAAGTCTTCCTTGCAGCCAAAATCACTGTCTCAGCAGGGTCCATTAGTGGAGGATGCATCATCATCGTCTTGCCTTCCTCCTGGGAAAGAGAAATGGAAGGGAAAGGATGAGCTCCATAAGCAAAACAAAGTAGAGAATGGGAAAGAGCTGAGAGACCAATTAAGCCCTGCACACATGTAGGCTCCCTGCATGGCAGCTGACCTACAAAGGATATTCAGAGTCGACAAAGGGCTGCACATTGAACTGATAGAGTAACCGGATGCAAAAGCAATGCAGCATCAAGCTGTGTTGAGGGGGGTAGATCACCCTCACATTAACTCTGTTATAAGGAGGTGATCAATGCCACATTAATCAAAGCAGATATATTGGCATAAACAGTCAGATTCAGCTCCATTGTCTTGTGTGTGCTTGGTAATAAAGTTTGCAACACTCTGAGTGCAAAATGAGAAGGCATTTTCCAGAAAATTTCTTTCATTGTATTTGCAGTAATGCAGCTGGGTGAAGCTGGAAGAAAACTTCCCCTGAAAAACCCAGTTCATTCACCACCCCGCTCAAGGCAGACTTTATGTAGGCCATTGCCACCTTCCAAGTACTGGAGAATGAGTCTGTTTTGTTCCTTCTCCTCCCACAAACATTCCTGACTTTTCCTGCTGAGAAGAAGGCAGTGAGTGGCAGCTGGGATGGGGTAAAAGAGGCACATGCAGGCTTGAAAACTCACAATTCCGTGTTTGGCTTGTCTGCAAGTGAGCATGGAAGCGTGTCCCTAGACAGACACATCATGGTGAGTGAAAGGAGCTCTTTTAAGCATAATAATCTTTTATAGTCTATCATTTGAGACATAGTCTGAGTTCATGAATGATTTTTCAACCTATTACACTGTCAATAGCATACTTTTCAATCTTCCCCTTATTAAGAAACACTTCCATTCCTGCTTCCTCCTGTCAAGCCAGGGATATTGGAGGGATGCACCCTCTGAGACTGTTTCCTTCCATGGAGATTTTTAATAAAAATGCAGTAACTGGAAACTGTGAAGATAGAGCAGTCTGAGGAACAGGAAATTTAAAGAGACAAATATGCAGAAGTCCTCAAGATGCTGCCAAGGCAAGAATTTCAGGAGGAAAACAATGCTGAGTAACATAATTTCCCCCAGTAGCTGCAAGTCATTCAGTAACCTTGAATTAAGCACACACCTCTGCTGTCTCTGCACAGTTTCACAGGAGAGGAATGAAATCCTTTATCAGCAGGACCAAAAAAACCTCCAAAGAGGGTAAATATTAGAAACCCACAATTAAAGTCAGGGAGCTGGCAGCTGCCCTAGAATGATTAATGGGCTCACACATCTCCTTATGCCCTGGCTCAGCCATGCTGAGCAAATGTTCGAGAATTTCATAATCTCAGCAGCCCCTTTGCTTTCAAAGACATAGCCTGGCTGTGCAGTGATTTCTCCAAGAGACAGTTAAAATGAGTTTGGTGTCCCCTTTTGCTCCCCTCTTTCTTGAAAACATCCATAAAACTGGGGCATTGCACAGGGACTATTGAAGTGTATACTGAAGTATACAGTAACACATTGTACACTGAAATAAAGAACAACTGGACCTTCACACTAAGGAGCAGATCAGACAGAGAAATCTGTTACCATAAACAAGCAGGACTGGCAACACAAGTGGGTGATGGGCTGATAATAAAGAATATTGCATTACTGCTAGGAAAAATACAGCAGCAAAAAAATAATAGGAGAAAAGTAGGCACACACAGACACTGTGCATCAATAGGAATCTCTCAGAGGGACCAGCCTGGCTCCTGTTTGGCTGCAAACACACATGCACAACTACATGCATCTGATGCCTAACTAAGACATGCAGGGGAAAGAAAATGGAAACTAACAGAAGTAACAGAGCTGCCTGTATGGACAGAGTCCCCATGAACAATTGAGGAGTGGGCTGGCCCATACCTTTAGTGCTACAAGTCTAGTTGCAATTTGTACCCTTGAAATGCCTAACTTGTAATGACAAATTCATTTGCTTCTTTAGATGCCTGACTTTGGAGGCATTGCAACATGCTGCTGTTGCAGCCCTGGAAAGCGGTGCCTCATTAAGCCTTAAAACAGACACTATCTCCCACCCTGCAAGAAAGTCCTGCTGGTGAGAGCTGAGTTGTCACCCTGATTTTTTCAGTCTTCTGATGTTTACATTCTTGTACTGGAGTTCTCACGCATTGTAACATAAACAAAGTGAATTGTTTTCACATTCCTCTCTGTAATGGACTTCTAGTTTGACCAGTGGGGTCAGAGAGGTGTCAACCTCGTCCCCCAATCCCTGATCAAACTCCAAAAAACTATATAAATCAAAATCCCAAATAAACTTCCTTCTTATTTGCCCTGACACTGACTGTGTAAGTGTCCTTCTTTTTGTGTCCGTCTGGCGACATCGGGTCAGATGTCCAGGACCTTTCAGATCTTAGTCTTTCCTGAGCAGCTACTAAGAGCTGATGAACATCACTCAGAGTACTGGTACAATGGCTATGTGCCTAATAATCCACTAGGGACTTTGATGGTAAAAATCAAAAGTTATCCATCTTTTAGTCCCTTCCAGTCATGCAAGCTGTGGGTAAAACAAGCCAGGTCTCTGTGTGATGATGAAATCCTTCAAAGCAGTTTCCCTTAGAACACTGGTCTTGTCAAGAAAGCATTTTCAAACCTAGACCTAAAAAACATAAGGCGAGATGCTGAGGCATCCAGCTATCCTGCCCTTCAAGCTTCCATAACCTGTGCTATCCACTCTGTCCTCAAGGTGTGTGGGGACACAAGGCATGCTAGACAGGCCACTCTGTCTTTACAGTCTAGCTGGGCTTTTTGGCAGATTCATGAGCATGTTAGCAAAGCCCCACCACAGCACTATAGAGAGGCCAAGTGCCCTCATTTCCACTTTGCAGCAAAAGGGACTAAAGTGTCAGGAAGTCAACTGACTTCCTAAGGGCAAGACCCATGTCTGTTGCACAGCTCAGGCTCTGCTGTTTCAGCAAGCATTTCACTCCTTTCCAGCAAGCTTCAGAGTTCAGTAAAGATCAAGACCCCAGAGGTTAGTCCACTGTGGGTGATCATGTGGGGTTACACCACACCATGTTCTGGATAAGGGGCATACAGTCACAAAGTGCACAGAAATTACTGACTGCACACCTGTGTGTACATTCTTCCCACCCTATTAAAAACCAGTCATATCTATTAACTCTGTGCACAGAGAGGTGTTTATTGCTTTTCCACTTGTGTTATAGTCACTACTGTTGTAGAAAGTAGATTCAACATGAAGCAAATCCATGTTTAGAACACAGAGCTTATTCCAGAATCCTCCCACATTTTATTTACTATCAGGATATAAATTTTATAACAATACTACTGTTTCAGTTGCCTTTCCCTCTCCTTTAGTATAGAGATTTTTATTGCCACCATATCTTTTAAAGGTGGCAGCAGTGCTGCCCAGGGGCTTTGGAAGTACAATCACTGCTGGCATGACTGCAGCAATAACCACTGCTGAGGCAGCATGTGAGTGAGGCTAAAGGGGGTTAAGGGCAGTCATGAGGGAAAACTTCAGGCCTGTTGCGAGCAGTTATTGTAAATGGCAACGGAGCAACTCATTGGTCTGCCAGGGAATCTCAGTAAATCTTCTCCACTTTCCAGCACATGATGAAATTTCCCTGGCAAATTTATTTTACTCAGTGTCTGTTTTGCAGCCTACCCATCATCTGAGAAGTGAGGGGAAGTGGGTAGCAGGAAAACAAACACACTCAACCCACCTTTTATGAGTTGTACAAGGGGGTAACAGCAGAGGGTGCAGTGACAGCACTGTGGGCAGCTTCCTCAGTGGAGAGGGGAGAAAGAAAAGGGAGAAAGGGAAAAGGGCAGTGCTGAGAGAGGGAATGCAACTGGGGACACAGAAGGCCAGCTTGGTCATTTGTGAATGAAGCGTTTGTCTTGGGAGCTTGGGAGGAGCATCTGGGGCCATCACCTCTAAGGCAGCTGGAGTGAAAATTCCCCCATTTGTTTAGTGGCAGGCTTTATTTCCATCAGCTTGTGTGCAGTCTCAATTGACAGGTGACCCCAAAGCAGAACCAAAATCTCCCATGCCAGCCATATACTTCCAAAGCTTATATGACAGTTTCACATTGGAGACTATGCCTACCTTCTCTACCCAAGTGCTTTGTGCTAAATCTCATCCAGGACTAATCAATTCTGTCAGACAAGCTGACCTTTCTCACTGGTTCAGTTATAAACTTATATAGCAGTGCTGAACACACTTGATTTCTGAGCTTTGGCTTTTTCAATCACCATGATTTTTGGTACAGCATGACTACAGACCAAAAAAATCCAACAAACCAAACCAAAAACCAGCAAAAATCAGAGGTGAAATATTCAAAGAAGAGAATATATTATATTGTTTATCTTTCAGAGAAATGAAGCAATACCTATGCCCCTGTAGGAAAGAGAGAAATCTGAAGTTTAGTAATATCCTGTTTCTACTAAATAATATGACATTTTCAGTGTGACCCTGCTGGAGGCAGCAAAAACACAGATGTCTGAAAAAAGATGAGAAGTGGTTCAAGTTGGTGCATTCACACTTCAAGGAGCTCTCAAAGCTGTTCTACACCTTGCACACAAATAGGAAAAGGGCTGGAATAAAAACACCTGTGCTACTTGTTGGGTTGTTGCTTGGAAGACCAGGCAATAATGAAATCACACTCTTAATGTCCCCTGAATCATTACTATTATCTGCCATTCATTTGCCAGGGGTTTCATACCTGCTTGGAAAGTTCAAATTCTGTCATCTTTCCTGATCACAGTGTCTGTCATGATTTACCAAGGAAGCCATCTGAATTTCCTCTGAAATAATCCTTATTTTAGTGTCCAATCAGTTTCAGAGAAAAAAACCAAACCAAACCACACAAATAGCTATGTTTCTTCCCATTCTGTAGATGAAATACAATCTTTGTTTCATGCATCTCTCACACAACTTTGTGTAAATACATATAATGCACACATGAGCATGCTCCCTGGAAACAAATGATCCCTTTACTAAAAAGTACAGGGATGCTATTTTTTCACCCAGGAGCCAGCTGCAAGTATTTTTAAATGGGATAACTTGTTCAACAGTTGAGCTGAAGGGCCCTTATGGGTCCAGATCAGGGCCTTGCTGTATTAAAAGCTTCATACACACCAGTCCCTCACTCAGACACTTGACTCATAGCAAGCAGCCCAGAGAAGAAGCCTGAAAGGGTAATGAACAAAAAGGCCACTTCCATTTCACAGCATTTGTAGAGAAAGGAAGAGTTGCCTTTGGATAAAATTTCTAATTTCAGCTGTCTGTATCTCGCTTTGATGCCAGTGGAGCAGGGATGGCTAAGAGGGATGTATGCTCCTTGGCTACTGCAGCTTATATTTGGTTTGTGCGGTTTCCTTTCTATCTCTGTTGAAACAATGGGCTGTGGACTAGAAATGTACTCCATTTAGCAGTTGTTTTAGCATGAAGCCTTGGCAGGAGAAGTGCTAAGGCAGCAGCATTTCAATCTCCACAGCTAAAACAGACTGCAATTGATAACTGGGGTCTGGAGATGGGATTTTGTGTCCAAAATCCCAGTCCTGAACATCCCTGCTTGGCTTTTTCTGTTATTGTTGGCTATTCAGCAGCACAAATGATCATAAGTAACCTGACTTCCAGAGACACTTTTCATTCAGAAGGGAAACCTCAAGTGGTTGTCTGTCCTAAACCAAGTTTTGTTAACATTCACTTGCCTTCAGAGGTAAGGGCCTGTGCAGGAAAAGCAGCAGAGATGGTGAATGCCTACCAAACACACCTGCATTAGCCTAAACCAGCAACTTATTTCATTGCATTTTCCCTAATGCATTTCAGAAAGAAACTACAAAAATATTTGCTTTAACAAAAAAACCCCAATTTCCTACAAAACACTGCAGCTAAAGAAGAAGACAAGATAGGAAAAACACATTACAGTCACCTGGAGTAGCAGTTACAGCATGGTAGCCTCTTATTAAGGAAAGAAGATTGAGCGACACGCTGCACACATACCTATTCTTTACATCAGTGTGTGTGCTCATGTAAGACCTTGAATTGTCTGATGAATGTCTTTGGTTAATAAATGTATCTCATTTCTTTTCTTCCCCGCTCTTCCACTCCAGGCCTCTAAAAACTATAGGAGCAAAGACAATTGCCTCTCATGGCTTTGTTTCATTCTTGAGAATATAGATTAGAAGCAGGAAGCCAAGGAGACCTTGGGATGATTTTAATTGCCTGCAGATCCTTTTGGAAAAGAGGAGAATAGGTATGCAAGGTCCTTGATGAAAGACAGATGGATGACAAAAGTCTACCTCACTGTAAGCTGCTGCAGCAGAAACAGGCATGTGACAGAATTTATTTGAGCAAACACAATATTCTACCATCTTGTCATAAAAACAGACAATCTTAGAGGGTCACCATAGCTGGACAGCAAGTTTTTGGGATGAGACTATGATATACATGCAGATATAATGAAATAAATTAAAACTGGACAATGAGAAAAGATGGGAGGAAAAAAGGCAAAGTCCCCAAATGATTCATTTCCCTGGCTCAGCAGCCATGCTTGCACTTCTGCAATAATACACCTACAGCTTAGCCAGGAGGAATTTTTCCTGTGTCTTAAGGCATCTACACTTTGCCTTGTGCTGTGTCTGCTAGAACTTGTTTCTTATTGGTATCTAGATTTGCACCTCATTGACAACCAGAAGGATGTCACAGGCTCCTTTCATACGAATCACAGGAAGAAGTCATAGCTAACAGGCTGTCTTCCAGAGGGAATCATGGTCTCTCATTTTAATCTGACATTTTCTTATGCAACCAATCTCTTGTTCCTTGTCCTATAGTTTACAAAGACCTGTAAAGTCCCATTCCCCAGGGAGCTGGTTAACCCTTTGAATTGTTTGCATTAGATTGGCTACTTATTTGTATCTGCCTTGCTAGGTCTGCTCCATCTTTAGTGTACTGCTGAGGAAGAGGAGCTACCCACTGAAGAAGGCCCAAGAGAAAGCCAGAGTTGTTGAGACCTCAGTTCAATGGGTTGGCACACAAGCTATTCAAGAGCTGTAAGTACTCTCTAACAAAATTGTCACTGCTGCTAACACACAAAATGTTTCCTCTGAGGGAAGTTTTAGGTAAAAAAAGCAAAGTATAGAACTCAGTATCTTTGTGACACCATGACTTCTGAAATTCAGCTATACCCTTGACTGAAGGGCTGGTGGTTCAGTAGATATATGCTCAAGTATGCTCAGTAGTCCTTGTCTAAACCAAGGGTACTGCTTCTCCTTTGGATGCTGCTTCACTAAGCACATGAGGTCAATTGACTGACTCTTCTTTTGGATTGCCAAGGAAAATAAATTACGCAAGAAATTGCTTGATTTATTATTAAAAACACTTTATAAATTCATGAAAGAGCAAATGGTTTCACTGTTCTAAGAATAAGTCATTATATAGTGTCATGTTTAAGTTTTTAAAGAAAGGAGGACACTAACAAAGATATTTGACAGCTCTGAGAAAGGAACAGGGAAAGTAAGTTATATAGGGACACTAATGGTTTTACAGGAGACATTTCAGCCTCACAAAGTCTGCAATTCTCTAATGAGATTTCTGGACTGCTCCTGGTGGATCAGGATCGAGAACATACCCAAGTGGTGTTTCATCACAGCAAGCAGCTGAAATAGGAAGCACATGGCAATAGACTGAGAGGCACTAAAATTTTGCTCAGAAAAAGCACAAAAATTCTACTAAGAAATTGTATTCAAACTACTTACAGGAAAAAAGAAACAAAACATAGATATCCATAGGAAGCAATTTGTATCCTGTTTGGCTTTGAACATAACAGCCAGTGTACTGAATCTACACTTTCCAAAATGGGACTAGGGCAGGAATGCTGTGCCCTATAATTTGATTAATACACAGCCAGAAAGCAGCAAGCTGGATGTTTGTTTTTATTAACCCCTTAAGTCAGCTCAAACTTCTGCAGTTTCAGCATGCGCCTAGAACTGCTGAACCATTCAGAGACATGGAGAACAATTTCTATGATCCAGGACTTAAGACCCTGGTCACAGCAAAAGGCCATGAATGTGTCACTGCCTAAGCTGTTAACACGGACACTGAAAGAACTGGACTCTACTCCAGCATGTGAAGTGGCCAGCATAGCTTTGCATTCTCCTGTGCACTGAGATCCAAGCTATGGAAACCAGCTCCAGCCTCAGTGGACAATGCACCAGTAGCATGGATTGTTAATAATAATTCATTAATTATTATTAAGAAAACAGTGTCTCCTAAGCATTATAAACCACTAAACCAAGGCTGGACCAGGAGAAATTGAGAGGAAGTGATTCATTTTCCTACAGGGAACATTTTTCCACAGGGAACACAGGCTTATGAAAAACCTCTAGACATCACAGGACTGGGAACATTGACTTCCCAACAGTGCTGCAGTGCATAGGATGAAGTGTCCAAATAGTGACAGTAGGGATGGAATATCAACTGCTCTGCACACAGAAAGGAGCCTCAGGTGGGCTTGCTAAGGAGCTGTTAAAAGTTTTTGGAAGTCACCTTACAGGGAAATATGAAAGAAGGCTGGAACTGGATTTGTACTGCTGGTGTTCACTGTTCAAAGGGACCAAAGGGGACAAAACTAACCAGAAGTCCACATTTCTGTTTTTAATGCTGATATTTTTTCATTATTTTTTATTGTTTCTGTAAGTTAAATAGATGTTCCTGGTAAAGCTTTGCTGACAATATGGGTGCTGGAGCCTTTTATGTTAAGATTGGCTACCATCTTTTCAAGGTATTTACAAAATATTGCTGAACACTCAGACCTCTCACCCCTTTCCTATTTGTGTTCTGTGAACCACTACATGCATAGTAATGCAAACTGTACAATATATCTATACTTGATTCTTTCCGTATTGTCACCGTATCTCACAAGAAAAGTGATTTCAGAGCCAGTGAAAGCCATCATTCCTCCCATGCAACTGGTGCAGGAGTGGTTTTGGTCATTTGCATCGGAGCTGCAACAGGACAAGGATTTAACTGCCACATTTAACAGTGTGAAACATCTTTTGTGCCACTCTCAACAGCAGAATGATCTTGTAAGATCCAGCTTCCTTTAAAACAGGCCAACTTGCAGCACAAACATGAAAGTCTTTAGTTCATATCACAGATGTACATAAAAATCCAAAAGTAAAGAGGAGAGTCCGGGACAGTCCACAAGGCTCCCAGCTGCACCACTGCCCCACCCATTCCCACAGTGGCTGTTTCTGCTCACAGCACTGTGGGGCATCTCACTGGGCTGTCCATGTCAGGCTGCCTCCAATTCATTCTTGCTGCCTGATAGACATGACCTGTGAGAGGCAGCTGACAGGCAGTCAGTTCATTGCCTCATGAAAGATGGACACATTCGCTGCCATTCAAGCTCCATTTTTCAATAGAACAAGAGTGTGCTGTTCCAAATGTTGCACTCAGCATCTTGGAATGATGCCTTTGACCAGGGGCACTGGGGCCAGCAGAAAAATGAATTATTACACAAGACACTGTCTTTGTCCATTTCTACAGTTTAAGGGAAAGATGCAGACACTCAGCCAACTAACTGCTCTGTACTGTTGTTTCTGTAATATCCAGGACCCTGCTAGATTTCTAGAACAGACACATGACCAAACTGTTTTTCTGAAACAAATATCAGACTCCTTGATTCATCAAAATGGTGCAAGTGACAGTGGGTGAGAGAATGCTGTGCCTGCAGTGGGTGAGAAGTCATGGCTTATGGTAAACAAAGACACATTAAAGCAAGGCTGTACTTTAAAATGGCAAGAGAAGCATGACTTGAGAACATTACTTCTTTGAGTTGTTGATTTGTGTCTCAAAATTGTTTTTATTTGAAGGTCCCTTGCCTAGAAATGTGATTATTTGCTAAATAGTAAATATTTTGGTTTTTTCCCAGGAATAATCCCCTGACTTCCTCAGATCAGAAAATTATTTAGGCAGCATTTGGCTCATGCTCAGGCACCTCTTTTTATAAAACTGAGCACCTACAAATTATATTTTAGCAATTATAAATATATCCCTTAACAAATGAGGAGCTGATGAATTTCATGATGCAATCTGACAACTAGACTGATGGGAAAATACAGAAAGAGGGAATAGGAAGATTTAAAAAAATTCACATAATTAAGACAGTGAGATGAACCCGTAGAGCACACCAAGCACTTGCCAAAACCACATCATACACTTTGATGCACTGGTTTATCATGTGAGAACCCCAGAGAGAACTGAGAAGTGATTGATCATGTATTCATGTGCTTTTACAAGGTTTCAGATGATGCTCTCAGTAGAAAGACTGCTGTAAACCTGTTGTTTAATTGCTGCCAGGTAGATTCCTACCTGCTGGCACACTTCCCTCACCTGCTTCACCAAATATCTTCTCAGGCAAATCTCTTCCTCTCCTCTCAAGCTCTCGAAGTGCCATACCAAGAGTGATTAAACCATACTCTTTAGCACAAGTGTGCAGTGTTTCTTACTGTATATGTGTAACACTGAGATCTGCAGAGACACAGGGTAACTCTATTAACTCTGGGATAAAATGAAGAACCCAGGATGCAAAGAGTCCCTCTGAACCATCCAAGCCCTGTTTCCATCCATCACAGGTAAATACATTCTGTCCAGAGTAGGCTCCATCCTAAACTAATCATATTTTCACCTTTGTTTTTTGTTAGAAACAAAAATGTGCTGTTCCAAATTCTCTAAGTGGAAGTCTACCTCAGAGCCTCACTTTTCCTATAGTTAACAACTTTCTTTTAATTGCTAGCCTGAATGCATCCTCAATAATTTGTGCCCTGCTGTTCTTGTGCCAAGACTGTTAGCTTAAATTATTCTTTTCAACACAGAGGGCAAACCCCTGTTGCTTCTTTGCCATAATTTTACTGTGTGACACAAATCTTCTTCTCTCTTTGTATTATTTTTTCCTTAAAGTAAACCATCAGTGAACACATTTCCAGGTTCATCCTTCTTGAATATGAGTGACCAGAACTGCACTCTTGATTCCAAATACACAACAACTGTAAAGCCCCTCTCTATCAACTGTACAGGGAGGATTGCATTTGCCCTTTCCCCAGCTGCATCACATTGGCATCTTATGCTGCAAAATACTGTACAGGTTTTCAAAAATATCTATTGCACAAATTAACTCAACTCTTTTCTATTCAATAAAATAATTGAATTTCTAGACAAAACAAATGCTGCTAGTCTTATCTGGACCAAGCCACAAGCACAAGTGCCTCACTCCTCTCTAAGTTATGAGCCCATTTTCCAGCAAAGTGGATTATGTTTAATCCTTAGGTGAATAACCTTGTACTTGGTACCATGCCATTTTACAACATTTCTACTGTATAATCTTCAAGGTCATCCACTTCTTCTTGCACAGTATCTTGATCTTCCTTTTATCGATGTGTGTCACAACTTCATGTCAGTAACAGAAAGCCATTTCATTAACTCTCTCTACCTTCTGAGCCAAAGTCACTAATAAAAATATTAAGCAAGATTGGTCCCCAAACCGTTCCCTGATAAAGTCTGAATAACCTCCCTCCAACCTTCCTATCACTTCCTGACATCTCCTTGTTACCCATGTGCTTCTGCTACTTTCTAATCCCCATCTTCTCCAGCTTATCCAACTTGCTGTGAATTGTGGCTTCAAATAATTTCTGTTTATTGGATTTCTTTGCCAAGATGATCAGTTATTTCATTACTTAAAGGTATCATATAAATTTGGCACTATCTCTGAAAACCTGATGTTGTATTTATTTGGTCACTTGCCGAGGAGAACAACTCTGGCACAGGCACATCCTGCCGTGGAACAGGGAACTGCAGCAAACCAGGCAAGTTTGTAAAGCCAGGGGAGCCACAGAGGGCACCAACACCAGCTGGGAGCTTGCAGCTCCCCAGGGAGTGGCTGCAGAGGTGTAGGTGGGATTGGGAGGAGTAGTGGATGCCTCTGCTGCCATATTTAGTAATCCTGGGTACTGCTGGTGAACGCAGCAGGCAAACAGAATATGGCACAGCAGTTCACAGGATGGGTGCCTCTTCACAGTGGGAGAGTCATGGTGCACACTACTCAGCAACTGGTCAGTCCTTGTGGGTGCCTTCCAAATCAGGATATACTTTAGGTTTTTTCCTACTTTGCATTCATTCTTGGTCATTCTCTGCTTCCCAAATTGATCTGTAGTCGTGAATATGAACTGAGGTTAGATTACTATGTCTGCCTATCCCTGAGATTTCCTGTTGTTTAGTCAAATGGTGTAAATTCAGATTTCACATGTTTATTTTAAAAACCCACAAAATTCTTACTTTGACACCAGGACTTAATGTATAAAATGTAGCAGAATTCTGGGAAAGATATAACCAACCCCTCAGGCATGTCCAGTGAAGTCTCAAAGTTCCCCACTACCTAGAATAAGGTGGTTGTCTCTCTTTCATACCTCAGAACTACTGTCACCTTCCTTTTGTCCACTCCCAGTATTGAACAGAAGTGGAAAAATATTGGCTTGATCAGGTCCAACAAAGTCATCTTTCCTGAACAGAAAGGCAAAGCAGTTTCTTAGTTCTGGAGCTCCACCAATTTTACATTTAATTGTAACCCACCCTTCTTGCACAGTACATCTTCTCCCATCCCCCCCAGTCTTTCCTCACTTTGAAATTATTTGATTGCAAGATCTTTTTTCTATTTGCTTTATTTGCCTTTGCTTTGAGTCCAGCTCAGGCTGGTTTTTGACAGTTCTTTCTCTCTAGGGAGATGTGGAATTTTCCTCTTAGTTTTAAACTTGTGTGCTTATTTAAGCTACATCATTAATTTAAACCTAGGACCTAAAAATTCAATTTCTGTGTTTTAGAACTTTTTAATGTCAAAAGTGGGAATCACCCTTGGGAGAAGAATAATGTTAAGGCTGAAATTGTCTGACAGTCATGTTCACTGTAGTCTGAACATCCATCCTGAAAAAGATTTTTCTAACTTAAATGTCCTGAAGACTGAGAGGAACAGGCGAAACTCACAGAACAAATCTCCTTCCTGTTGCTTCACTCCTCATTAGATATCACATTCTGATATTGCTTCAGTCTTTGGGGTTGAACTGTTGATTGTCTCCCTAATTAATTCTTCCACTTCTCAGTGACGAAGGTGGAGCTCCACAAATATCTGATAAGTAAGATGAACATTGGCTCACATTAAAAACGGGAATGTCTCCCAGGGATCCCACATAATGAACAACAATAATAAAAGATGACAAGGACCAGGAACACTTTTTTCTACTAAATACACATTGGAAGAGATAGGAAGACTAGAAGACAAAAGGTTACAGTTATTGCTTGCTCACTAGCTCTGCTTAAATATTTGGGAGCTCACACTCATTACCATGGCACATTAGCAATTTCCCTTCCAGAAACACTGGACAAAATGGACAAAGAAGTATTTATGTCAAAGTGAATCCCTGTCTTCAGAGGACTTCTGACACCACCTTGCACTGGAGCCATGAGGCCCTCATTTATCCAGGGAACCTGGCACAGGCCCTATGGCTGCAATGAGGGGCTCCCGTGCAAACCTGAGCTCTGGCAGCTCTCCATCACTTCCAATGGGAAACAGCTCCCAGGGTGGAGTTAAACTGTCTTGTACCTTACAGTGTCCCAGGCTCTCAGCCTGCTCATCTTCAGGCTCCTCTAGAACAGTGAATTTAGTGGAGATTATTTTGTAATAGCAAATGTCTCTTCCAACAACTCACTTTATAGAGTAAGAAGAGCAGAAAAATTGAGCACTGCTTTTTTTCCACTATTAAGCATCCAGAAAATGTATTTAAGAAATGAGGAAAGTGAAGAGCATGTATATATCTAAATGAAGGATAGAATTCCCTCTCTCATACGCCCTCAGAAGAGTAGGGGAAATGTGCCACAGAGGCATCTGGATGTTTTTCAGGACTTGAGTGCTTTCCATCTGGGACTATAAATAAAAAAGTAGCACTGCAAAAATTTTCCATTTCTAGACAAGACAATAAAATTACCTACCCCCAGAACCATTAGATGCCAGAACAGAAAAAAGTACAGGTTCACTTTTAATAATTATTGATCAAAATTGAGCTGCATTTAGATGTGACAGTAGCTAACACAGAAGTGGTAGCGTGCCTGCAGATCAGCCAAATAGAGCAGCACAAATGGCACATCCAACAGGAAGTACTGACACATGTGCAGGCACAAAGCTGAGAGGCAGCAAGTTGACCCAGGCCTCATTCTGTTGCCCATGTGTCCACCGGAGCCCTGCCCAAGTGTCCCAGGAGACAGCTGGCCAGCATACCTGCTTGCAGGAACCAGCTCTGCTTCTCAGAAGATATATGCACTCCAACACAGCTGGAAAAAGCAGCTGACAGCTAAACTCTGGCAAGAGTCTACTGCTACACTGGCCAAATCCAAATATTTGTCCAAAAACCCAAACAAAGCAAACCAAAATTCCCACTGTGGTCAAGTGGACTCTTGTATAAACATGGCTAACCAAGGTCTTTGAAACGGTGACTCTTCTCCTCTTAAATCTCTGACTCATTTCTGGAAGCACTTCTACAATTAATACTAATGAATTAGAATTAATACTACTACTAAGACTGATGTTTCAGAAGCTGCCTGGGCAATATGGATAATATGGATGTTCATATGCTTCTATTTTTAATGGGAATTCAGCATCCAGATGTCTTAAGACAGAAGGTTGATCTCACACGGCACAAAAACCTTGATAATATGCCATAATTCAGTGGCACAATCCTGGCATGGGGACTAGGGTGGTGACATCCCTCTGAAGCAAAAAGGTTTCTCCAGGCCTGCTCCAGGCACAGAGGACTGGAGTGGGAACTGCCATTCAGAAGAAGCTGGAGCAGAAGAGTGGTCTTCATCACTGACAGTGGCATGGTGCCCTTGCCTGCCCAACACACACACACTCAAGCTGGAGAATGTTTAATGAGCCATTCTGCCAGCTAATGCAAAGGTTTTATACCAGATAAAACAAGGAGTAATTGCAGCTTTAAAATGGAAAATGTTCTTTTTTATATAAAAATGCATGATTTCAGTAAAGAGGGTAATTTACATTTATTGTTTGAAGAGTGAGTACTATATATTCCTTGCAAGATACGCATTTCTTAAAAGATGAGAATAATTTAGAAAATGTTTAGAAAAAATACCTCCCTTGAAACTATGAAGGGTATTTCAGGTTAATATCACCTTCATCATTTGTTCTTCATCTTTAGAGTAGACTGGCCAGCTCAGGATTCCCACATTCCACCCTCAAATCCTCCCCAGTTCCAGTGGTGAAATGTCAAGTCTCCAGGCCTCTTGTACTGCAGTTTCCTTACTTTGGCTGAGTTCATATGAGCACAGCCAAAGCAGGAATTAAAATAAAACCCTGCAAAGTAACTAGAGCAAGTCTATGATCCAATATAAGATTTCAGTTCTTGTTTTTTATTTCCCATACAATCCACTTCTGATTCAAACCAGACAAAAAACATACTTCCGTCCACCACCAGTGGCTTGGGGACAGAGTGGATTAATTACCGTAAATGTTCTTCTACACAGATTTCACAGTCTGGTACCACCAGGTCACTGAAGTAGTTTGTAAGGTTAGAGCACCACTGAGTTTTGCCTCTAGGGCAACGAGTGGCTCCTGGCAGAAGCAGCACTGATGCTTAGGCTGCTGTCACTGCACTTAGGAAATTGTCCTTCACCCAAGTAGCACTGGCCTTGTCTTAAGAGAGGATGTAATTTCCCATCTGTAATCTCCATAAGATTTCTGAGTGGCGCTTTGATGCCATGCCTGTAAATACTGATGCCAAAGAACAACTTAAATTAAGAGATAATGGGGGAAACATTGGCCTATATATTGAATAACTTTTTGTTTATCTTGCAGAGTAGCATGGCACACAAAAAGAGTTCTGCATCTCAAGTAAATGATCAGTAAAGAGCACCACAGTCACATTCTTACAGTAATTTCAGTAGGTTCAGTGTGCCACTGCTGCTACACAACTGGAAGGTGAAAAATTCTATTCTCCTTTCACAACAAACTGCTTTCCTCTCTGACTTCACATATGTTTGCACAGCCTGCTGCTGCTCCTAAATTAAATTTGGAGTTGATTCTTGGACATTTCCAAAAAAAACCCCCATAAAAACTATTCAAGAAAAAAAATCAGCAAGGTTTGTACAATCTTCATGTGAAGGTGCAATTCACCTAGACTTCAACTGAAGTAATTACTGGAACATGAGATAAGAAGGATGCTAGGCCTTCAGTGTTGGAAATACTTGGCATTTTTTGAGAATGGCTAAAAAGAGCCAGAATCAAAATCTATAGCAGCTTGTATGATCAATCCACAGATCCACAGCTCTGACACATTAAACGACAGGAGGGGCATGACCAAACTAAATCTGCTCCCCTAAGTCCTACTAAACCAGAGAGACAAATGTCCCAAAATTATAAACCTTGGATTCAGGTATGAAATAAGGTATATGGAAGTTTTGGCACCAGCAATTGATTTGACTTAATATGCTAAGACTACATGAAGAAGTGACCACTGGACCTGGGCAGATTTATCGCCCCCCTCACAGTCTCTTCTAGCATAGACACAAAGCAGCAGATATTAACCATTATAGATTTCCAACAAAGAGTAGTAGTACCTGTAAGAACTTATCCACAAAGAAATATTTCCAAATGAACTAAGAATCTATTTCTGAAGTACAACAGCTATTTTGCTATCACTCCCCACCTGCACACTCCCCTTTCACATTAAGAATTCCTCCTTGCAGTTCAGTGTCTGAAGTGATTATGCCTAAACCACATGACAGCCTTCTTGGTGTGGAAAAAGAGTGTTGATCGCAGCAGGGGCAGACGGCTGGTTTCAAGCCCATGACTCCCAGCTAGCTGTCTGAACCAATAAATCTGAGAAGAAGCCTTTCTCCTGCATCAAAAAGGTAAGTAGCAATGGACCTACTGGGTGCCCATAGAAATTGCTGTCATGTACATGCATATAAACACAAAGGTCAAATTATCTCTTTCAAGGTGATGCAGAGATTTCATTACTTAGAAAATGATAGAATCCAGCAGAGGTGAATCCTTATTAGATGGAGTGGTCAAGTGAAACACATTGTTTTATTCATGATGAGATCGTGACTGCATTATCAAAAATGTCTATGGGCTTCTACTCCCTACCTGTGCTGCTCTGGTTTAAACTTGGTCTCCTGTTCTTTTGTTTCCCAGTCTTTCTCTCTTTCAGCCTCTAAAAATGAAGCCAGCCAGTTGGATACCTGAATGCTTGATTTGATGACTCAGTGCTCAAGACACAGACCTGAACCATAAAGTTCTGGCGTGAAGTCACAGATATTTTGGGGCCAGCTGGGTCTGATGTAGTAAAATGGCACCAGACTTTCTTACCAAGAAATGGAGAAAGAACAGAGGAGACTGGAAATATGGGACAGAGATCTGGGGATTGGAGCTTCAACATTCCAATCTTTCCTACAGCTTACCTCATCAATGACTCTCAGCTGATCATATAGTTCTTCAATGCCACTATTTTCTCAGCTGACTCACAAGAGTGTTGGGAAATTGAATAACTTATGTGCCACTGATACACAAAATAGCTTTGGTGGGTTTCCAGCGGCACCTGAAGTGTTCAGACCTTCAAAAATCTTAGAGAGCAGCAGGAAATTATGTGAGTGTATGGTATGTGAAAACTTGCATATTTTTCTTTGTAGTGTGATGACCCGGTAGAGCTTGGGTTAAGTAGGAGAACTCTGGAGTAATTTAAATGCCTTCCTTTGGCCCTCTTCACTCTGCACAAACCCTCAGGTCCCCCCAGTGCTTCTTCTCTCCTGTACCCTCCCCACACACTCTGCAATTCACATTAGCACTTGGAAGTTCAGTGCTGTTTGAACTCCAAACATCTGCCACCAAATTATTTCTTTCTCCCAGTTCACTGAGCAGACATTCTGCATCACTGAACTACAGAGTTTATCCACTGACAACAGGCTGATCATGGCAGCGCCAACTTTTCACAGATAAAGTGCACTTATGTGAGGGGAAGCACCCAGAGCACTCTGCAGAGAAAAAAAAAAAGCGGATGGGTTCTTCTGATGAATACAGGGAGTTCCCTTCCCCACCTCCGAAAGACCCTCAAAGCAGGTATCTGATACAGTAAGTGGTCCATTAAATTGAGCCAGCCTCTAAATGACAGTGAAATGCCTTCGGCAGGCACAGATGTGCCCATGTGCATGCAACAAATTGATTAAGGTCCATGCTGTCACAAGAAAGAGTCAATCAATCCAGAAGGGCTGGTTGCTAATTTCTAGCCAGGAGGAAGCTTTCCTGCTGTGCAGGGGATTATGCAAGCCTGAATCTACAGGCATGCTTTTCCTTTGTTCATTGTCAGAGCAATGGGTGTACGGATACTGCTTTTAAATGTCCCTTTACTGATTTAAATTAGGGGAGAAAATAATCTAAAGTGCTCATGACATTTACATGAATGCAAAATGAATTCATCATGATTGGCATTATTAGAATGAACTGCAAATCCCTTCATAATGGCAGGACATTTAAGAAGTAATGCGCTACTGGATCCCTTGTCTATAAAAGTGATAATAAGGAAATGGCTGTGTCACATATATTTAAGAAGAACTCAGCTACTGGCAGGCTGCTGCTTCAAAGACTCAAAAGAGAAATGCAAATGCTTGTGTTTTTTAGCACCTCAGCTGCACAATTATTGTTGCTCTGTACTTAATGGATCTTTTTCCATCTCTGAATCTGAGCCACGTAGACCACTTTACAGTGCTGAAATATTCCCTATAGGATGCTTGCTACTGCTGCATCCAACCTAATTTTTAGACATCTGAAAAGAGAGGCTTTCAACTATTCCCTTGGAAAATTTTATGCAGTCTCAGAAAGGTTAAAGGTTGGAACAGGCACCTGCAACTCAACCCAAATCTCATTTCTCTGTTCATCTACAATCAGGATTAGAAGACACCTAAGGCACAAAGGTATTATCTCTACTGTTACATCAAACCATCAAGCAAAGATCAAATTCATCTCACTGAAGGCAAAGCATTGGTTACTATGAGGTGCACCTAAGTGCAAAAAATGTGAAGAGAGTGTGCAAGTGTGCATGTACAGAGCAGAAAGGCAAAAAATATTTCCTGGGACAGATATTCAGACTTCCTATGCAAATACCATATCTATGACAGTCGGCAATAGCTGTAACCAAATCACACCACCAGCAGAAGTTCCATCAGCATTTGCCAAATCCTTTTCTCCATATCCCTGTGATGGAAAATTAAAAGCATTTCAGGTACTTAGCTATTCATCCCAACAACTCAGGGCAAAAATAGCCAATAGGAAGCAGAGCACCTAGGAACTGTTGAAGTAAATGAGTGCAGGACTACTGAAAAACAGGTGTTTTATTGGTCAGTGCCGCCAGTGTTAATTTTGGCTCAGTACCTTCAGCACTTTATTAAATACCCATGATCTACAGTAAAACATCTTTTTCCTACTCCTCTTATGTTGTCTCTTACGTTCTCCCTGTGATACAAAATTCCTTTTTTAACACAGAGGGCCACAGCAGGGGGGTGGAGTTATATTGTAAGCTTGCCCTATAAACCGGAAAAGATCTAGAGACTCAACTTTTTGTTTTTGAAATGAGAAGAGCCATTTGCTGGTGCTGTCTTAAGACAATGCTCCTGAGAATGCTTTGACAACAAAAACATTTAAAACCTCAGCAATTTTATTAAAAAAATTTAAAACTCAGATGCCAGGAACAAATAGCTTTGAGCTCTTGTACATAAAAGCAATTTCTGCAATCAAGTGTCATTAAATTTCTATGAAAGCTAGTGGTGTTCATGTTTTAAGCTGCTTTTGGAAATAGATGACAAGGAAGAAGTTGTTCCTATGTGCTTTTAAAATGTGACTCCTTTTGCAATCAATTTCACAAGAACTTGGTAAGCTAGCTTGAAAACACCTCATATTTGTTAGAGGATGCTAATACAAAAATGGCTCTCATTCAGCACCTCTGCTTTTGTGCTTTCTCTTTGCTTCAACATAAATGTTTTTGTAGAAAACTGTCACATTCCACCCAAGCTGTATATCAGGTCTGTTGTATCACCGTTGTATTTTCTAAAAAGGGAACTAACAAGCAACCAAGAAATTCATTTGCAGGCTGTGGTCTGGCTGCTATTCCTCAATAATATGCAAAATTACTGCTATAGTGAATTCATGAAAAGGGTATCCTACTTTTTTTTTTTTTTTCTGGTGGCTTCCAAACCCAGTATAAAAGAAAATAACAAGTCACACAGTTCTCTCGCCATGTTCTGAAACAAAGACGTGAAGCTGCCCTGTTCCATTTCTGAAGACCCAAGTCAACTGGAAGAACCTGAGCCTGACTTTCCACTCGACCTTGGCAGAGGCTAACAGTGACCTTTCCAGAAATGGCCCAAGTGCCCAGCTAAGCCCAAACTGTGGGGCTTCCACATTGAGATATATTTCTCCTGTTCTCTGTGCCTAGCTTTTGGATTCAAAGGGAGAATCATAAAATTCTTGGGGTTTGGTCAAATTGTCTTTGCAAGATACGGTTTTCCCTCTTTCAGAGAACAGTTCCAATACTGAGGCAAATGAAGTGTAGGCAAGAGAGGCTCCTTCCTAAGTGCAACAAAAATAATGGACAGTGCCAGACTTCACTACACACAGGCACCAAGAGTGGTGTATCACACTAAAACTGCAAATGTTGCAGAGTCAAACTGCTAAAAAGGAAGCTATTAGAAACTTTTAAAAAGAAAAAAGTCACCTTGGATATCCTGCCACATATTCAGGTTGGATGTCAAATTACAATAATCTGAAATGTTCTGTTTTTCAAACATAAGAATGTTCTACAATGTTACAACCTGACTACCACAGTAGCTGAGCACAGATTTTGTACATTTCCCCCCATATCTGTCTCACTGTGACAGTAAAACAAACCAGAGGGAAAAAAAATCTAAACACTAAACATGTATCCTTCCAGTAACAGCCTTCCCTCTGCTTTGTTGCATACAAGCAGGCAGTAAAACACTGACAGAACATCCAATGATACACGAGACACAGATAATAAAAGTACTGTCTCTAAAGAGCTTGACAGGCAAAAAAGTGATACTGTAAAAGCCACAAAAAGGGCTGAATGTAAAGGAGACCAGGGTGGTGTGGCTGCAAGTGTAACTCACAGAGGACCCTGAGAGCAGAAGGCAGTCAGGCAGTTTGGTACATCACTTGTCTTAGGAGACAGTTCACCCCCTCCCATCCTGCATTACCAATCAATCACTCTTCTGGTTCTGACCAGGCTAGAATGCATTTGAACAGGTATCTCAAACTCTGTGTTCCAGGCAGAGATCTTGCTGGACAGGTATACTTTGGCTGAACTAAGGTCCAGTGCAACAGTGCCAGATAAAATTCCCAGCCTGGACTTCTGAGGACATCAGGAGGAATGATCTGACCTTCACTTCTAACATTAACATTAACTCACTGAAATCATGCTGTTCACCTTTACATAAATTTGAAACAGCCTTTCCCTACCCCTGTTTCTTCATTTTGTCTGAAAGGTAGTGAGATATCAAGAACCAAGAGGATAAGCAATGCTTCAGTTATTTGTTTTAATGCTAAAGCATTTAAGTACACAACTTGTATGCAAGAGATGTCCTGGGTTCCCCTGGTAAATTATCAAGGGATCTAACACCACTGCTCTCTGTTACAATACATCAGTGCCTTTCTGGTAAAAATCAATAGGGACATTGAAGACTTTACCACCTGACATATCTCCCTTTTAGAAGTAGAGTTACTTGTGGTTTTAACTTTAAAAATATTTGTAATTGGTGGTAGAGCTTGCTGTGGAAAGCACAGGACAGTCAGTATGGACTGGACTCAGTTGCTGTTTGCACATTTAGCCTGACAATAGGGATCTCTGACCCATAACTGAAATTCCCACAGACCAGCAGTGCTGATAATAAATGCCAGCTGGTTTTCCTCTATGGCACTGTGCAGCATCTCCCATGTTTAATGCAGCAGCAGGAAGCTGCACCTCACACTCCATGCTGGAAGGGAGGATCTCCCAAACATTCTGTGCCCTGAACATTTCAAGAGGATGTTTACATGTAGCACAAGAGAGGCAAAATCAAAACAGATGGTGGACAGATGTGCGCAGAGTCAGGAAGGGGAAAGCTGCCTGGAAATGTTTTTAACAGTGTCACTCTCTGGCTTACCCAAAAACACCCCACAGCCGTCAGCAGAGACTGGAAGAAGTCTTGTGTAACCAGAAAAAGCATCTGCATGGTGTTCCAGAAAAGCCTGAATTTTCACATGTTGGTCAAACTACAGCAACTACCAAACCAACAGCACCTCTTTCCATCCCTCTGTATTCAAATTTCCCACCCACTTCAGAACATACCAGGTCAGATATGATGGCAGTAGCTGTAGTCTGTGATGAGAGGTACAGACCTTGCTCTGCGGGAGCTGCAGCACTGCACTAAGTGTCATTAATCTTAAATTACTTGTGGACAATTATTATCCACATGTTATAGACGGAGAGAGAGAAGCAGATGGTGGAGGGTCATGCTTGCAGTTACAGGAGGAAGTGACTGATCTTAGGAGGGAAGCCAGAGGAACTACCTACCTGCTCATTCTCAGCTGCTCTGACCTCTGCTCCAGGCTCCTCCCTGAACCTTGAGATTTCACTGCTGATGTACTGCATCTGGACAAAGGAGTTTGGGCACACGTTATCCACTAGCTATTAGAAAATGAGGGTATATATTTTAAATGAAATCAACTTCTGTATGCCCTCACCAGACAGGAGAAGATAACTTATTTCCTTAGGACAAAACCTTGAATATTTCACCCTAGCAGCCTCCTGCATTATGACCCCTGTGCTAATCTTATTAAGAGAGAGGTTACTGGGCTCTTTGTTGGTGAACAGCACATTAATAAGATATCTTTGAAATAATCCCATCTCTAATATGCAGGGAAAATTACATTTTCCAGCGTAATTACTATGTCAGTCAAAAATCCCAACTCCTTCATTAATTGCTTTTCTCCAAATTCCAACAGCTTCTTCTCAAACAGTAAAACTCCAGGAAGAGGAGGGGGAAAGAAACCCAGGCAGTTCCTCTTAGTAAGTAAAACTGACAGCAACTCTGGGAGGCTTTGCCTGGATGGAATCTGTTGTTTTCACAGTGGGAGCTGCAGACATCCTGGCACATTGGTCAGAAGTAGTCATTTTGTTAGGGCACATCCACTTTCCACATCTCTTCCCCATAACCTCTCCTGCCCAAACCATCTGGGAGGCAGTCCTTGAGGCACCACAGAGGCAGCAGTGCTCAGCCCCAGAAGTGGCCCATGAAGCCAAACCATGCTCCCTGTGAGCCATCAGGTCTCACAGAGGTGACAGGGTCCAGCCCAGTTGCACTTTGAGAGGGCTGGCTGAGGAGAAACCAGAGCAGCAAAGGAAGCATGGTAGGTGACAGCCATGTCCTTCCACTCAGCCCTAAGCCAAGGACCAAGGCAATAACAGAGCGGGAGTTACAAGATAAGACAGAGACCTGACCAAGAAAAGCTGTTTCCTTGAGGTGTCTAATATCCCCTCAGGGCACAACATGGAAGGCACAGGGAGGGTGAAGAGGGATGCTGCTGGGCAGAGGTGGGAGGTGAGATGCCACGGTGAGATGACCTGGCACCTGCAGTCCTGCAACCAACTTGCATTCAGAAAGGGCATTCAGCTGCCTCCTTAAATTTGAGGAATTTCTGTTTGGTCTTAAAGAAACACATTTCAAATGTTCTTGCCTTTCCATCTGGTAACAAAATGGAGTTGACAATCTCTTTCAGAAACTAAACACAGGCAAGTGTGAACAAGAAACTTAAACCTGGCACCTTGTTTGTGTAAACTACAGCCATAACTTCTCCTTCTACTTTCCATTGCAAGAAAAGCATAATGCTTTGCTCAAGAATCGTAAGACAATAAAATATTGGTCTTCCAGAGCCTCTGTCAGAAAATGGGGCATACAATAAAAGTCTGATGTAAATGCACAAGTCATAATTTGGATCTCAGTAAAATATTAACAATTAGGGGTCAGTAATCATTGGGCAGATGCATTGTGCAGGAAACACAGGTAGTGATCACTGTAGATGACTGACAGACTACAGTGGACTTCCCCTTTCCTCCTGTCCTGAAGGGAATTTAAGGAAAACTGACAGACCCTTGCACTTAGTTTAGAAGTGTTAGTCAGCTGACACATACCAACTCCTAAGAATGGGTATATGAAGAATAGTTCTGACAATACATATTCCAATAAGTCTGGGAAACAGTATGCAAGGAGGAACACACTTCTAATAAGCACTTACTTGCTAACAGACAAGCAGAAGTGGGAACTTGAGAAAAAAATTGTGAAAGCAGGTATTTGAAGAAAGATAATAAGAAACCAAATTATGCATTTTTAATGAATTTCTAAGAGGGTAAAAACAGGAAACAAGACGTTGTGCTAACAACAGAAAACTCACCCAGCAACAAAAAGTTTGCCTGCAGGGAAGTCTGTGGACTAAGGGCCCTAAGACATCTGCCTGAGAGGAAAGGAATAAAGGGATCTCCAACCACAGAGATGTTGGGAAAAGGGAGAGTGAAAGTGGGGAAAGGGAAAGGAGAAGGGGCAGGAGGAAAGGACTGTTCCAGTGTGGCTTTAAAGCAGCTGCACAGAAGAGTGATGTACCCAGACATCCTCTTTGTCTGTGTCCCGTTATCTCTGTCAATGGCCTCCAATGAGTTTGCCATGTAAGAGCAACAACTGAAGAAGGAAAAGCACCAAAGTCTTGGCCACTTTGAGAGCCCTGTGTGAGACTCTCACGGCACACTGACCTGATCATAGTGCTTACTATGGTCACCATAGTGTTTACAGCTCAGCAGCTGGCAGCCTTCTGTTCGTCTCTGCCTTGTTACCACACAAGATCCTTCTGCATCATATATGCAACTACTTACTTCAAATCCTACATAACACCACATCCACTGCAGGACACTAAATAGCTCTAGGTCAGCCGTTCATAGGAAAGAAATTGCAGAGAGAAGACACACAGGTCCATTCTGGAGGACACATAGCACCAAACCTATTTTCTCCTACCTCTCTCATTTTATAGTCCCTTTCCTCAGGTGCTGATTGTGTTGTTAGTAAGGGCACATGCTGGTGACAGTTCAGAGGTTTCTCAGCAGCAGCCTTTAATCAAAAAAAGGGTTCACACTGAGAGAGCCTGACTCACCCATTAACTTCTCCCACAATATCCTGTTTTATTACCCTACATGGGAAACAGCCTCTGGGGAGGGAAGAGCAGAAAACCCTGCATCAACAGGGTAACTAATGAACATTTCTCTTTCCCTAGCTGCTCTGTGGGAAATAGTAAAGGTAAGAAGACTTTCAGAAAGCTGTGAAAGCAGGCCTCAGAAACAGAAAGAGCAAAGAACTTGGAGCTAGCTACAGCTGCAAAGCCTGAAAGTAGAAAAGTTACAATAGTACAGAAAGCAAGGATATGAAACAAGTTTGAGTTTTTAGGCTGGGCCAAGATAGACCTTAAGACTGCAGAAAAATATGCTTAGCAAGATAGTAGAAGGTTTTAAGCTTAATAATGGAGTACTGTGTATTGTTGATATAAAACATACAAGCAAACATTTTTTGAAGCAGGTGTATGTGTGCTTTTAGTGATTGGCTAGAACAATTGTTTGTAAGATTTAGCAATATGCTATTGGCTAGAAAGTTTTAAAAATGCCCTGTAATAAAGAAATATTTGGCTGCTGCTGGCAAGATGTGAGCTGTTGCCATCTTTCAATTGTCTCAACCTGTAATGAGCCTAATGCCACAATAAAGCTCAAGGAACCTGTCCCAGCAGTCCCATCCCGTTTGTGCAAACCTCCAAGACACTGCTCTGCCTCTGGGAGGCAGCTGAAAAGAGAAACTCAGCTACAAGACAGGAATATATCCTCTGTTTGTTTAGTGAGCGTGGAAGCAGGTGGCCTCCTGCAGCCACAGGAAGCTGCTCGTGATCCAGGGAGACAGGTTACAGCCAAGGCACCAGGAAAGTTTTCAGCAGTGACTTACACCACTTCCTTCCGAGATGCTGCACACACTTGGCGCTTCCTGCCCTGCTAATGGGTCAGTCCCTGCAGCTTTGGGAGAGGACAAACTTCCTTCCTTCTGCTGTTTGATATCTTGCTGTCAGCCGCATCTTTGAGAGTCATCCTGAGGAGCTGTCTGGGCACTCCAAGGAGTGCTGCACAGTTATGGCTGGGATTTTAAAAGACTTTCCCTAGGTCTGATACACTCAGAAAAGAACACCCAGGTCTCAGAAAAAGGGACAGCAATGTTAACTGCTATTTGTCATGAAGATATTGTTTATTTTTTTACACTGATGATATTTTCTTTTTAAAGACACTGCAGAGGTACTTTGGCCATGGCCATATTCAGGCAGTGCAAGGTCTGAAGCAGGATTTGAATACAGGAGAAAAGGCCCTTGATTTAATTTCCTTTTGCAGCAGCATATGGATTAGATAGGAGAAATAACAGCCTTCAGTTCTTTGCATACCTGAGTACACACCCTTTTCTTGGGGAATGAAATTCCTCCAGTTCAGGAGAAATTCTCACTGTAGGACAGGAGGCATTTACAGCTTTGTATTGGCATGGCTGCACAAAAGTATTTTGAATATGTCTTGTTTTCTGTGCATCTGATTTGTTAACTGCTTACTTAGAGGTAAATCTGTAGGGTTTGGGTTTTTCTCAGATGGGAAAATTAGGCATTTCAGAATGATCAGATTAAATTATCGAGAAAAAATGAACTCATTGAAGACTCACTCTGGCCTGCACCTACTGCAACACAAACATGACATGACTTTGACAAAGATGCCACAATGTAAGTTCTCAGATAAACTTAAGTGAGCAAAAAACAAATACAAAATTTTATTATAAACCATATGATAACAGCAGAGAAAGTTGAAAACTACATGAATGTTTAATATTGAGGACAAAAGCAAAACATTTCCCTGACCTTATCTTTTACTTATTTCCTTGGCCTTTTCTGAAGCTGAGATCTCCCTCCCCTTGCCTACCATGATAATCACTTAATGATGCACAATTAACAGGAACAGCCTCCCAACCAAATCCCGGCAAATCAAGAGAGTTCACCGGCCAATAATTAAAACAAGTCAGACCATCATTTATGGATTTCTGCCACTTACATACTGATAGGTCACCCTCTGAAAAAGCCCTTATAACATACTCTGTGTTAACTGTGTGCAAAGTGGGTTGAGCAACATTTTAAACCTGAAAACAATGTGTTCATTAAAAAATTGCCTCAGCATTTGAAGAATCAATCACAATGTGTAGAGCAAGTCTACATACCATGCCTGTTCTTGGCAAGGGGTCATCCAGACCATGCCAGAAGATGCTACACTGGGATGGATGGAGCACTCCTGAGGTCTGCTCAGGATTTACTAACTGGGGTGCTCTCAGGACACAGAAGAAGTTGCTTCAAAGATGATGTAGGCATGGCCTGAACACAGCAACTACAAGTTGCTGTTGGTTTCCTGACACCTGAGCTGCTTTTGGTAAACAATTAACATCAAAAGGGAAGATAGCCCACATATGCCAGAGGGACTTGCACTGAGGCATTTACTGAAACCCTTTGACAAGGCTGCACAACCTGTGTGTTCTGCTGTTCTTCAAAAAGCAGCATAATGCATTGCCTGGCTGCCTGTGGCTCTGAAAAATTGTCCAGCTCTTCACCACGAGAGCACCAACACAAACAGATAAAGTTCTTCACTGTGAAGACAACTGACTAGCTGTGGCACCTGTAAACACCCTTCAATTATCTTCATCCTTAGTGGACTAAAGTTTGAACTGGAGCTACTGTAAAATCTCTCCTCCTCAAAGGCAGTACTGAACAACATAACCAAGAAAATGCAGCTATAAGAAAAGTGCAATTTATGTGAGAACGTGGCCAAGAAACTCTCAAATCTTTGGCTTCTGCCACAGTTACCTGTAGAAATTTAACAAAACTTGCCAGTCTCCATTTCTCTATATGTCAAATAGATGAGATATGTCATCTGGAAAGTACCTCGGGTTGTGCACACGACATAGAGAAAAGTATTGTTACTTTGGTATTTTTGCCACCTGTTGTGAATGCTGATATTCCTTCCTGTTTAATTAACATGCAAAACATGTGTCTAAGAAGCTTGTAGCATGTAGGCCAGTCCACTGAAGATACTAATGGAAAATACAAGCATGAAGATTTCTGTTAAATCCAAACTATTTTAAAGAAAAATGGCCTCAATCAATACAATAAGCAGTTAACAGGCCACTTCACATGTATTGCTTTGGAGGAGAGTGTCAAAATCATGTTGAAGCTTTCAGTGAGAGCTGTGATTACTGAGCTGTTCATTCTGAAAATGAATTACTACTTTGCTTTACTAGAAATTAAATCAAAAGAAAATTGCCTAAATTTATACAAAATGCTTTTCTCTTAAATGAGAGAAGAGGAAAAGGACTCAGCTTATCTGCCCTGTGAGTGGCCCTCACATGTCAGTCCTACAGGAATGCCTGCCTCATTCCTTTTAATTCATTCCTCATTCCAATCTCTTTGCATGATGAATGACTATGCTCCCATATCCCATGCCTCCCTAGCCTCATGCCACATGCCTGTGTTTCTTCACAAGTGCACTGAGATTAAGATAATGCAACAAATGAGCAAGGGACCGGTATCTGAAAAGAGGAAAGAAGTGGCTGAAATAACACTTTTGCTCTTTGGGCTACAAAGTGGCTGGAGAAGCATTTTGTGAGCCTAATGCACAGCAACAGGCAAAGGATTAATGAAACATCATGCTTCAAAGCCAAAGATGTTGCTTATCTTAATTAGATGTTGCCAATGTTAAAGTGAAAACAGAAGGCTGAATATCCTGTTATGTATTTCTATGGCAGCTGGGAACTCTTTTTTGTTAGTTTTTCAATTACACTGTTTTTACCTCAGCATGAAGGGAAGCAGGCCTCTGTTCCAAGTATGGGCAAGCTGATCAGCTCTGCAAGAGCAGAGTCGTGTTTCTAAAGCTAGGCTATCCTTCCAGGAGGAGTCCTGGCATAGGAAACACTGAAGGTCTGTATTCTTGCATCTGCAAACTGCAAAGTTTGCTCCAATTATTTAGTGTCTTTTTTTGCATACCACTTACTACTAAAGCAAAGTATGGCTTATATAGGAAAAGTGACATGAGCATTATATGAAGCCTGGGAGCTGCAATAATTCTTTTTCAGATGTAAAACATAGGGTAAGTACTTGCCTGTCAAATCAAGCAAACCACATGATCCCAGGAAGATTTTGTGCTTGGTCTGGTAGACTTTCCCACAACGTTTGCCATAATTTGCCATTTTCCTTTCAGATTAAGCAAAAGGGCAAAGTCAAGCTGAACAAAAAGGAAACTTGAGCAGAAATAGAAGACTGTTTCTTCAAAACAGGAAGCTTCCTGTTTAAACAGCCACTCTTCAAAGGTATTCTTTGCAAAAACCCTTTTAAATTGACTAAAATTAGTTAAATCTCCTTTTCCACCCAGATCTGAAGCCATTTCTAATCAAGCTAAGACAGAAGATGGGCAGATGGGAAGTCAATGGGTAACTACTCCTCAGTGGCAAAGCTAAGCTAGTAACTCAGTACTTGTCTGTGCAAGGTGAGCAGATTGTTCTGGCTGATGATTTATTCTTCTGCTGGGATCCTGTTAACATTTCATTATTGTCAGGAAGACAGCTTTAGCTTGGCTTGGACTCCCCAAAGGCAGTCCAGGTTTGAATGGGTGTCGAAAGTAACTTTTGGAAGTAATTTTAACAACAGAGATCATCCTTGATATACAAAATTGAAGTCTTTCTAAGTGGGGCTGCAAAAGCAACCCATGGCCATAAAAAACAGAATTAGAGGTCAGTATCAGAAAAATTCAGAGAACTCCATGCAAACTTTCTACATGTGTTGCACCAAGTTATTCAAGCCTCATTTTGTCCTTGTCAGTTTTACTCTGCTCTCTTCAGTTTTTTTCAGGGATATATGTGAAGCTTAGAATAATTACCTACTGGACCCAGGAAAATGCAAATGTGGTAAGAAAATATAGTTTCTGGCCTACCACAGTACAGGACATTGCCAATACCAAAATGCCGAGAGGAAACCACACTAGGAGATGAGATATTTGTTATGTTGCAGAGAGGATTGAAGAGAAATGGCAGAAGTCAACTCATTTTGAGTTAGCCATTAAGGCAGAAAATTTGCCTTTTCCATTTCCAGAGGAGCTTTTTTCATATTACAAAACAGCCCTAAAACATGAAGCCACTCAGAAGGGAGCAATATAAGATCCAGAGAAAACCGTGAGCATCAAGGAAAAGCCAGTCTCAGGAGGGACTCATGCCAACAACCATGCAAACTCCTGACTTCAATGGCTGTAACTATAAATATGGACTTTCACATAGAGTAGATCACCTAAACTAGAAGGGTGGTGCCTTCTGGTTGGTACCTCCTGCTAGTAGAAGGAACCAAATGCTCCAACCCTTGGCCAGCAGTTCCCACTTTTAGATAGGCTCCAGCCTGCATAGACTGTGGTTGTGCCATAAGTGCAATAGGAGTTTTGGTAGCAGGGGAAGGCTTTCCAGAATTTCCAGAGTTCTTTGCTGCATGGAAATAGCACAGGTCTCCTTGTCCAATTCTGTTTCCTTGCACATATGGAGTCAGACAGCTTTTTGCAATTACTCCTTTCTCTGCTGCAGCAGCCAGCCCCACCAAGTGCCACAGCCCAAGTGAAAAAGGTCTCATATTTAGTTGCAAATTATTTCTAAAACCTGTTGCAAGGTCCCTAGGTGCTGCTGCCTTTGGTCTAAATTTTGCAGTAGTTTCAGCTATATTCTATTTGCAAGGCCTATATTTAACTTACAGAGGAGCTCCTGATTTTTTTTTTTTTAAAGCAAACAATATATATAGACTATAGAGAGAGACAGATGTTTGTGTATAGTGTGCTTATCTACAAATAAATACATAGTATATGTATATAATTTCTAGAATGAGCATCTCATTCTAGTAATTTTATCTATTGTACCTTTTAATGTTACTACATAGAATAAAGAGGTAGAGATAGAAGGAATAAGCACTGACCATAACTGTCTGTAGCCAATAAAGTATTACATGATCTGGGGCTCAAACAATTCAACCTGGTAGACAAATTACAGCTGCAATTCTGAGTGTCATTTTCAACTCATTCTCCCACTCAGGCTGCCTTGTCACCTCTCTCCATCTCTGAGACACACATTAAACTGCAGTCTGATAGTGTTATCAGCACCTTTGTCAACAAAATAAATTTGTCTCCCTGGGATGGTGAAATGTGTGTCACAAATGAAGGAGATTTCTGGAGTTCAGCAGCAATCTACAGGGAAGTGTTAATTAGAACAGACTGTGTCATAAGGAAGCTCAACAGACAAACTAATTAGCACCAACAAGTGTAGCAGGGCTGCTTTGCGGAGGCAGCACTCCATCACTGGCTTCTAAGAAATTAGCACTCCTTCCTATTCCCTGGCTCTAGTCTCAAAATGGCATTAAAACATATGGTACTAGAGCAAGAGTCCCACAAGGATACAGCGGGAAGATCTGCTTTTGCTCCATCCCATCTTCACCAACTCATTCTCACCACAGCATTCAACTCAGTCTATTCACAAGGCAAAGATATCCAAGATTTCATCCAGCTGAAGAGAGTGGGTCCTCAGAAAGGTATGCACCTGTCCTGAGTCTCAGCTGGGCTGATGGTCTATAAATGCTATCAGTTTCCTCGGCGAAGCTAAGAGCATTGAGTGTCCATGCAGATCTAACCTAGGCTGTTCAGTGCAGAACAGCAAGGCATTCTAAAAGTCCAGCAGGAATCTGGGAAAAAAAGAACTAGAAAGAGCCTTTCAGCAGGTCAGCTTACAAGCTTGCAGCTTAAATATTGCTGACGAGCTGACATCAGTCAAGAAAAAAAATTCCTAAATAACACAACAGATGTTCTTTAGATGAGTCCCCATTTTTTCTCAGATGCAACCTTAGCAGATGGACTTGAGCACATATATTCTGTAAGCAGATAAGAGGATAGAAATGCTAAAAAAAAGCCAACCTGATAAAAAATAGAAAGTAGTAGGAAGCATCATATACAATGCTTATTTCTCACATTCTTGTGCTTGTTAATTTCCTCACTTTTAAGGGAAAATATTTCAGACTGACCACAGGTGATAAATACTACTAGTAACCAATGGGTCATCATCTAGCTGGGTTTCCTCAGGTTTATAGCTATAAAATTGAAAGTAATACTGCAAGCAGAAGAACCCATACCCACAAACACCTAGGACTTCAAGAACATTATTTGCTAAGTTTTCCTTTATAACACAGCCATTTAAAACACTTTGTGTCCACCAGTTCATATTTCTCTCTGCCAGCTTCTTCTTGATTCAAGCACATGATTCCTTTAATAAACACAACAATGCTGGAACCCTTGGGATCTTGTTCTCTCACCTCTTTTGGTCAAGAACTTATCTCATCTGAGGATGAGAAGCTTTCTTTCCCACTCCAGTCTGAATGTGCTTGACAGACATAAGAGAATGTAGTGTAAAAACTGGTTTCCAAATAATCGAAAGTCAAAGCACAGGGCCAGACAAAGCTAATGGGACCTGTGGATGCATAACACATGCTAAGAACAAACCATTTCAGCCTGCTTTTAGATGTGTTTGGGCATTTTAACAACATGCACCTTTTGGCACAAATTGGATTAGAAGGTTTCACAGCATTAATGCTGTGACCAGTCCCTACTGGCTCATACAAGTTTCTAAGAGCTGCTTCTTTCAAAACTGAATTTCAGATATCAAAGAAAGCTGGAATAGAACAGCAGGGGGAAAAAGTATTTTTGCCCACATTCCGAATTTTGGCTCTGCAGGCAGAAAGAAAAAAAAAAAGAAGAGAAAGAGAGAGAGAGAGAAAGTCTAGGGTGTTTGATTCAGCACTTTAGAAAACTATTCTTTGTGAATCACACACTTAGCACCAGGATAGTCTTTATCCTGCTGTCATTAGCAGAGACAAGATCTTACAGTCTGATGGCTGAGGGCATCATCCTTGCAGATGAATGGGTCATGAAGGAGCCAACAGGCCAAATGCTTTTATTACTGCATTTACATTGCACAACAATATGTGACCGCGGCAACTTAGGCAGAATGTATATACAAGTACACCCTCTCTAAGACCTGCTTTTCTTTCCTCTTACACTAGTAGAGAACTGGGACCAATATTATCCATTCACAGGAACATCATGTTACCTGCTGCTACAGAAAAGAGCTGATCAGCTATCCATTGTGTATTGGAGCAGATGGTGTGTAAATACCAGAAGCCTTATGATACCAAGCTTTTCAGAGATCCCATTTCTTTTTCATAGCAGGGTTTAAATTAAACTGCAAATGCTGCAAAACACATAGGGACAGATTCTTTCTTTTCACAATCCATTACAATAAGAACAAACTCCAGTCAAGTCAACAAAACCAGAGGTCTAAAGCAAGTATCAGAAGAGAATCAGTGTTCTCCAAAGCCATATATGTTGCAGAAGGAATTAAGATTACCTATATCAGGTGATGGTAACTGCATCAATCACACAAGACTTGTGCAGACTGGAGTTCTTGGTGTGGGCATACATGAAAAACACCTTTTTCTCTGCTGTTCACTGTTTTCACCCCAAAAACAGAGTGACAGAACTGCACTAAGCAGGCATTGATTGCTAAGTACTTGGACAATCTGGAAAGGAATTATGGCACATAAACCAAAGCAGGCATGCAATTTAACATGCTTTGCATAACTAAGAAACTAAATATGTACAGCATAGCTCAGCACAGCTCAGATCACTTCGAGCTCAGATCACCTTTCAGGCCAGCTGAAGCCTTGGGGATAGCAGCGTGAAAGACATTACATTAAGACACCTTTGCTTATAGGTAATTTTATTATTGTTATTTAGGCATTTACACGAACTATGCACTTGCTGCTAATTCCTCAGCATCCATCAGGGCAAGGACAGAAATCTGGGTGTGTATATTCACTCACCCTACTTTTTTTTACTCTTGTAGGAGGGAAAAGCTTGCAAAAGACCTGAGAGACAGAGTAAAACACAAACCCTGTGGGCACACATAGAACCAGTTGAGTTCTTAGTTCTTCTCTGAGACTATTCACCAGACTGCCAGCTATGAGAGATAGAATTCTAAAAACATGGTTTTCTTTCCATTATTATGCGGTGTGTCTTTCTTATTTCACTTTCTAGCAGGAGAAATGAATAAGGGAAACACTGTTACATTTGTTTGTAGTTCATTTTAATTCTGAACTCAGAGGAGAGCACAAGTGAGATCCCTCCACAGAGTACAAGTGCAATCCATTTTCATTGCTTTGACTTTGCTCTGTGAAATCTCCTCACAGAGACACTCAAGTTTCAGTTGCAAGCATCATTGCAAGAATTCCACCAATGGACTTATTTGAATGGAGAGAAAAATACACAAAATATTTGTTTCTTCTACCTCTCCTCCAAACCCACAAACCATTCTAAAAATCATTTTCTTTACCTTTGAGCAATAAAAAGAGTAATCCTGTGCATCATCAATTGCTTTTAGGCACCAGGTGCAAATTTGCTTAATACCTGATCAAATGTTTTGTGTAGCATGAGGGAAGCCAAATTCCTAACACATCAGGGCCCAGTTAGTGGGAAACTGGTAGAACTACTCTAGAGTCTCTAGGTTTAAAGCATGTACTGATTTGCACCTTTGGTTTGGAAAAGAGCAGGCCAGCTCCTGTATAAGCTACTGACTGCTTTGTCAGAAAGCAGCTCGTAGAACGCCTGTCTGACTTGACACAACGTGTTTGAGCTGTCACAGTTGCACAAACTGATTATGAAATGAAATGTGATGGTGAAATACACTAATTATCAAACTCCTAAATCAGAAGGGTGTCTTTTTTATCCAATATAACTCATCTGAACAAGAAAAAATGGCTTCAAGTATCTTTTGAACTTACTGCATAACACTGCTGCTATGGTTCCCTGCAGCCATATGGATAATTGGGAGACCTGGTGTAGCACACAGCTGCTCTGGTTTGCTCCTCTCTTCATACACGCTGAGAAGAAGAACAGAATAAAGGAATAATTTTCCTCACTATTTCAGTCAGACTGGGAAAGTCCCCTCAGATTATTTTATTTTACTAATTTTTTTAGGGTGTGGCAACTTACAGGGGACTTGGGGCACGGTATGTGATTATAGAGGAAGAGCTCAGCCCATGCCTCTGTACTGGAAAGAGGGTGACCACATGGTAAAGCCATTCATGACCCAAAACCATGTGGTTTCTACTCAAATGTAGTATGGTAAAGGTAACACCTATTCTGGCTTTCCTTGGCACTCCAGGCTGTGTACCATTTCAAAGTGTAGAAGGTACTTCAGGATCCATGAAGTACTTGCCTTTCTTATATACCTTTCCACAAAATATAATATAATATAATATAATATAATATAATATAATATAACATAGATGTATATAGTACCCTTCCGTGACATCCTCTGAGAGATGAGCAGGACAGTGCAACTTGATCTGGTACTACTCACAAATTACAGCTTGCACATAACAGGAAATCCAGTTCAGTTCATACAGCAGAAATGTAAAGCTATGACAAAATACTTACCAAGTTATTAATGACTTATAAATGGTAGTAGGCAAGGGGTCAAGTCCCAGACTAGGCATATTTCTTGCAAGTCCAATAAAGTCTAATTCCAAATCGTAGAGACCTTCACACACATAACCCAGTATACGCTCCCAAACGCCTGGAGACAGCCACTTGCTGCTACAAATTCTACTGTACAACCTGCACTTTAAATGCAAAGCCCCCCTGGTGCTAGCAGTAATGATTTGGATTAGCACATTATTTCCCACTGCTAGGGAAATAAAAATCTCTTAGTACCACTATCAGGGATTTCTGTGGCAACTCAGTGAATAATGGTAAAAGCAGCTGCAAAATAGCAAGCGAACAAAGACTACAGAGATATAATGGTGACTCAACAACCTTTCAATTCAGGTATTAAAGAGTCTGCAGTTCCTTTTATGCTGCAAGTGAATAAAAGGTGATTGAGCAGAATTAACCTCTCCCTAGAGCATTAAGAAAAGTTAAAGTTCCAGTGCAGACTTGCTGGGCTCTTTCAAATTTGAGTTTCTTACAACTTTTACTGCTGTAACACCAGTGAACTGAATGTCCAATGAACTGATCTCATCAGAGCTGAGTTTTAGAGGACTGAGTTAAAAGAATCATGTGAATTAAAAGGGCTTTTATTGAGATGATAAGTTTCCTGTAGAAATATAGGAGCCTTCAGGAAATGTTGATATTGAACTGCAACCTCTCTTGTTCTCTTCCCGAGAGCATATACAGTGCCCAAGAGGTATTCACCCTGCCTACCGAACTTTGACTGACTGCATGAAAATTTGTTTAGATTCCACACTAAGAAAACAGGTATTCAACCATGTGCACAGCCATTTTATGGGTTTAGCACTAATTTCAACATCAATTTAGGAGCCCCGTGTGAAGAAGACTCCACAGTTCTGGCTTGGAAACCTGAAGGCCTGACTCATACATGTGTATCCGGCACTTGGGTTGCTTTCTGATCTAAACAGAGCAATTTTCCTCACGTTGCAACAAATACTGAAACAACAAAAATAAACAGCAAGGGTTTCATGAAGCTTTTGCTGAGGGGAAGACAAAGGAAAACAAATTGATGAGTTAAATGATTAGTGTGGAAAAGTCAAGGCTCTGGGAAAAGACACAGAAACCACATCACAGGTTTGTAAAGTTTTCAAGGAAAATACAAACTGTACATTTCCAAAATGTTTGGATAGGCTTGCCTTCTCCTTCACACAACCACATTTTCTCCTATACATCTTTGTGGTATTGGTTCAGACCAAAACTATAGAACCAGAGGTCTCACAGGAGATTTCAGGTGAATGAGCTATGAAATTCAGCTGTAAGTGAATTTTGGATGGTAGTTTATCCAACTCAAATATTACCTACCCAATATTTAGTACCAAAATGAGCAGGCAATAAAAAAGTATGAAGGCATAACACTTCTCCTTCAGGAAACAGAAAGAAAAATACATTAAAGGACAGAGGCAGAAATCTTAACATAACTGAGGACAACATTGGGACAGGGGAGGTTTTTGTTTGTATATAATACTAGCTCTAAGAACAAGTTTACTAATGGAAGGTGATCAGCAGACATGCCTATTTTTGAGGAATAAAAAGAAAACCAGTTAGTTGGAGCTGTTAATCTTGCTGTCCTCTGCAGAATTCTTTCACTCTGGGCAACCACCAACTGACTGAATAAGCAGGGGCAAGTGTTGAATTCCGCACCTGGAATGGGGCAACCCTGGATGTATGGACAGACTGGAGAACAAGACACCGAAGAGTAGCACCACTCAAAGGAACCTGGTGGTCCTGGTTGATGGCAAGTTAAATATGAGTCAACAGTGCCCTGGCAGCCAGGAGAGGTATATATATTTACTGGACTATAGGTGAGCGTTGAATAGCTGGGTGTCTCTACTTGTCATCTGAGTTATAAAGATGATAAAGCACTCTTGCACAGCAGCACTCAAGAATTTTATGTACAATACACCAGAAATCCTGTATTAAGTGGCTGAAGACATTTGGCTTTTTGCCCTTCATAACATGTGGGCATCTAAGTTTGTAATTGAACAACTTCCTGCATTATTACTCATGTCATGGCTTATCAACAAGGATACTTAGTGGCATTTATGAACATTTTAAATGCTGATACAAGCAGAAGAAGAGTAAGCCATATGTTCTTTTACTTCAGGTTTGAGCAAGGCTAGCTCATTGAAGGGAGGTGTTGGGTTGTTTTTAGGTTTCTACTGATCAGATTTGTCACAGGGACACAGAGTCTTGTCAGCCAACCACAGCTGGAGAAGCAGGAGCCTCTGCTTCCTGCAGGTTCTCAAGGTGGAGAGCATTCTGGTCCTCCTACCAGAGAGTTTATCCATATTGCTGCTGCTGAATATGCATTTTTTGCCTCTCCAGGTTACCTGCAGATCTTAGGAAGAATAATCTCTTTTTGCAAAGCCTACACTGCTTGTCCTCAAAGGATTGCCTGGCTGCAGATAAAGTGTAGCTGAAACATGTAACTGGACTTTGGCTGTACTCTCGGACATGGCCTCAGAACTGAGTCCACACTGGATTGTGCCTTCAAGGGGAGAGTTTCACCCTGAAACTCATTCTCCCCTTCCTTTAGTGAATCATTCTCTGGAAAAAGGATGAAGATCCTTTAGGAATGCAGCACTCACAGTTCCTGGGATACAGCACAGACTTGCTACCAGACTCAGAAGAATTCAAACCCCCGTTATGTGACAGAATCCATAATATACCAGTGCTTCAGGACACTTCTCAGTCTCTGTTCCTACTGAGAAGAACATCACCAAATGTAGAATCCTCTAGAATATTCTGGGAAGCAAAGAAGAAAAGATTCTGGAAAAAAAATCATCTAGGAATTAACGTATGGCTTGAGACTGGGGGATACAAAGGTGAAACAAGCTGAAGAGGCTTAACTAAACTGACATGGTCAGTTACCAGCAACTTCCAAACTTCTTATCTCAATTACTAACAATTTGGCTAAAAATAGTAAAAAGAAACTTCATTGAACTAATTTGATTTAACTTGGGAAAGTTTCAAAAACTAATATTAAAAAGTGGGCTCATGGTAAAAAGTAGTTGTAAACAGTTGCAGCATAGGGTGGAGGACTATTTTCCCAACAAAATTGTACTTTTTTTTCACTGCTTCAAGGCTTCCTACCTTACCTACTAAAAAATGTTTGGTGAAAAATCCATTTTGTTAATTTGTTCCTGGAAAAAATATGTGAGTGGGCAGAGGGGAGGTCTGTACCATAGCCAGCAAGAAATCAGCAAGATTCCTGTGGCATTTAAGTACCAGGGTTTGTGATCAGACAGAAAATCTCAGATAAGACCAAACAGTAGAGCTGACAGAAGCAGAGAGGCTTTTGGGCACACAAGTTGTAATTAAGTGCTGACTGAGTGTTTGAAAGCATCTTTGACTTTTTCAGCTGTATTTTCTGGTTTAATGCAAGCCATTATCTCTACAAACTTTGGATTAATGATGTTCTTAGATTGTCACAACTTGGACAACACACCAAGCAAAAATAATGAATGAAACAAATCATGTTCAAAAACTACAGAGCAGTTACAGATTCAGCATGTTCCTAGATGTAAAGCCTATTAAACTGATTTTCTTCCTTGTCAGAGTATATTCTGTGCTGGGTCACAAATGTCCAGGGACATGAAGCTTAATATCACGACTGATTTTCTGGTTTTATCAGAGTGACTGGTATGAATAAACAAACAGTTTTCTCTTATCGCTTATTTCCCCATTCCCCATGTAAAGCAGAATATGCAAGACTGTAAACATATTTTAAATTTATTGCCTTTATCTCTAAACAAAGGACTTTGAGGAATATGTCTCTGTCGTGATATTTGTGGAAATGAAAGCATGGGGTCAATGCCAAACTAAAACTCTTTTTGACTGGATTGACAGAGTGGAATTTGTCCTGCCAGAGGCAAATTAGGAGTCATTCTGCTTACAGGATCATACCATTCCTGAATACAGTGAGGTGACTGACCATCTTTTTCTATCTAGCCTGTGTCTACAGACTTCAGCAGATAATTGGCATCACATAAGTAAATAGGAAGTTTTTAAAAGGTGTATTGAGTTGACAGAATGAATCTTAAACCAGAGAACAAAAGGAATGCATTCATTATGCTGGCAGCCTGGTTTGAGACCTCTCATGCAGAAGATGCTGCTAATCCTGATGAATATTCATTCTGAATAGGAGCCTGAAACAAAATGCATAAATTCACACCTCTCAAATAGGACATCTTTTGAAAGCCATCAAAATAAAATATTCTTCACACATTTTTCCACTTTAGCTTGTCCCTTGTATTTCAATTAATTAAACATTACCTGCATATGCCTATATGTACATAGCAAAGAAAATCCCAGTGTTCTCAAAGTTCAGACCTTGATACTGAGACCACACATATACCACTGGCACATGAGCAAGAAGTATTTTTCTCCTCTTAACACACACTGTTCATACAGTAAAACACTTGCATTTGATGGCAACACAAACATCCTAGGGAAATACAAGCACATATTTAGCATGTTATAATGAGTAGCCAAGACTAGTCCCAAAGGTTTAGGGGCAATGCAGGCTCCACACCCTGAGGTAGCCCCAGAAACAAAGCAAAAATCCCACAGGTCTTCACTGTTACCTAGGAAGTCATAGACAGACTCACGATCCGGAAGACCCTGAGGGCAAACTACAAAACATTCTTCTTCTCTGTGAAAAGGAGAATCTGCTAGAGAAAGAAGATTACCAACACTCGTTTTACAACTAGGTTCCTGTATTGACTCCAAAATTCCTAAATTGCTCAACACAAAACATGATGAGCACTCTGAAACCTTTCCCTTTATTCCAGTCCATAAAAGGGAGTTTCCAGCCAGTGCCTGTATACCGTGTTCACCTTTCCTCAGGCAGACATTTCACCATGTCCTACAAATGCAAAGTCTCAGATCTTCCTCTGGAAGAAGACCACGAGCTTGCAGAGGCAACAGCATGTCTTCTAGACCCTGTGACCACAGACTTCTCTGTCAAAAAAGGCTTATACAAGATGTCAGGTGAGATGTGACAATGACCTCAAATTCAGACAGGCTGTTGTCCACATAATCTACATGTAAGTGGTGAGACCTGGTTTGTGAGAGGCTGCTCTATTTCACTGGTCCAAACTGGGCTACTTTCGGGAAAAAGTGGCATGACTACAGCAATTCCAGTGCAACAGTGTCAAAACGAGCATCTTACTTCCCTCATTATAAGAAGAAAAGTCATCTTAGAACCCAAGAATTCAGGCCAGAAGGCTTTTTCTGTCAAGTCTGTAAACACAATCCTCTTATCCAAAACTTACTCTAAACTCAACTCAAAACTGGTGTTCCCAGCCCCCGGTACAATATATTGCATGTGGATACCTAAGGAACCATGCACCACCATTTTTGCTCAGTGCAGCTGGAGTTACTTTCCTGGGTCACCCCACAAAGAGCACAATGCAGTATCCTTACAGTTTTGTGGATTTTGCAAAAATACTTGAACTCAAGGAAAAACCCCCAGACAAAAGGAGTGTGACCTTTCTTCAGAGAGGCTTCCAGTGCTCTTCAGGGCAGAGCCCGTCTTTGTGCCTTGTACAGACAGAGAACATAGACTTAGCAAAATAGAAGCTTTGATCTAATTCCCTCCTTCACCTACACGCTCTTGAGCTGTGCAGAGTACATGAGGTAAAATCTCATCTCTTCAGGGTCTGTTCAGAAGGACAAAGGAGTAATAACATTGGGACTCAGTGTTTGGGACAAAAGGACATAACCTCCCAACAGGGTCCCCTTCTCACTTTAAGAACTGAGTCACAAATGAAAGAAGTATCTTTGTGTGAGCTTCTAAGAAGCTGCTGAGAGGGCTGAGAACTTTGGAAATGTAAAAAGAGGATTACGATGTTTAAATGTTAGAGTTGCTTCAATTAGGATAATCAGGAGATATTTTTCAAGCATCCATTGGGATTTTTGGAAGGGGGAAGGAGAAAAGAAAAAAGTCCTTACACCAACTTGTGCAATTTCCTTGACTGCATCATTAGATTTTTTTCTCCTTGCCTATTCCATCCACTCCATAGAATATAGCCTTTATGACAAACACGAAGGGATTCAGTAACTTTCAATCCTCTCTAACCTCATTAATGTCAGAGTAGGTCCACCATGGTCAAAACTACCTGCAGTCTCAATAACATCTTTTCTACATTTGTTTCATATGTAAATCAAAATCAAAATTAATTGCAAGAAGAAATTATGAAAAAAACCCCACAGAATGAGAGTACCCTAAAATGATCTCATGTTGTCACCCCTGGAGATCCATGGCAATGCTTTGCCTACCATCCTGCTTCACAGACCTCCTTTACTTGGGCAAACATATCTTACAGGAGTAGCAGTAGTTGGCCTTTGTATCGATCAGCTGGAGAGGGAGTAAAGCAAGCTGCCAGTGGAGTTCAAAGGCACTAGCTGCCAGCAAGTTCTACAGGACATGTGTCTGCAGGGAAGTGCAACCTCCTTATCCTATACTCCTCCTTCCTTTGAAATGCCATGTCACGTCATGGGAAGCTGGGTCAAGCAGCTAATGCAGGGGGAAACTTGGGTCATTTTAGCTGGATTGTCCAGTAGGAACATGGCAAAAGTGAGAGGGAGAGTTGGGCTGCCAGCTCTGGCAGCAAGCACAGGCTGAGATCCTGGCTGACAGCAGCCATGGGTTCCTCTCCAGAAGATGTAGGACATGGCACATTTTCTCAGACTGTCCTGCCTGTCCTTCTACTTGTTTGACTGCTTCTGAGCTGTCTCTTCTCCTGTCTCTAACTAATGCACAGCATGTCCATCTTCACTTACTCTGCTCCTCAGCAGGCTGGTTAGCTGTAACTGAGGAGACAGGTTTAGCCTTTCAGTGTACAGAAAAGTTTAATGTTCAGCAAGAAAACTTGGAGATCAGCGCTGCATACACACAGTATGGGTTAAAACTGGGCAACTTCTCACACAAGGGGAAAGGTCACTCATGACCCCAAAGGCCACCCCTGTGCCAAATCCCAAAACTGGCTAACAAGCTTTAACATGCTTTTTAACAAGCTGCTAAGAAGGTAGTTGCCAAGATGTTTTTGCCCATTTGTTTTAATGTAAAGCAACGTTCTCCTTCTAGTCCTGTTGCTGGAAAAGGCTCGATACTTTTTTTCTGGATGCAAAATTAATAACATGGTGAGATAAATAGCTCAGACAGAAAATTTCACCAAAAATGCTTCTTATTTAGTAATAATATAATCCGTTCAGAACTGCTTAGGACAGTGTTGAGGTGACCTTGATAGGTGTCCTACTAAAATTTCTCACTGCAATTGCAACAGAGACAGGAAAACAAAACCCTTTATAGGTTATGCTAGATGCTATCCACAGGCAGCATCCTTGAACTGGCACAGGTTAGCCCTGACTGATGGGCAAGGCTGGTACCAGCAGGTAACTTTCTCTGCTACAGGTTTGCTTTTAATTAACATAATTGTAAGCTGGTGGAAGCTTGTGTGGAAAGTTCTCTTCACAACTGCTCACAAAGCATCTTCCAGCAAAAGCTTACCAGGGCAGTGGAATTGAAAGTGGAGATCTAATAAAAAAAATCAGGACAGGAGTGTCACTTCAGACACTTATCTGAATGGCTGCTGTTCTGAAAAGGAGAAAGGTAAACAAGGAGACATTCTCTTCCTGCCAGGGGCTGTCCTTCCCTGTCTGCACAGCAGCAACAAATCACTGGAGACCTATCCCATCCAGGTTTTAAAATTTATAAACTTGGAATGGGAATTTCTCTATTTGTTCCCAGTCAGTTTATCTGGCTGCCTTCCAAAGCTCTGGTCTGCTCCAGAGGTGATGCATTTTGTTGTTGTTTTTTCAAGAAGTTTAATTAGGTAACTGGAACCAAGTTCCAAAAATACCCTCTGCAAAGAGCTCTTCCCAAAATAAAATCTGATTACTCTAAGTAAGGGCCATGCATTGAGAAAATTTGCAATCCTCATACTATTTTCTGTCCAGCTTTTCATTTGGAAGAATGAAAAAACAAGAAGTAGAGACAGAGTCAAGTGGAGATACTTCTCAGTAGCACTCACTGGGTATCTGCTCGTCAGCGAAATGTTTTTGGAGCTGCAGATGCTCATGTAGCACATACCTTCAAAGTTTCTCTGCACACAGGGATAGCTGAATAACCACGCATTTCCAATCTGAATTTAAATTTAATGTCTCTCTTGCAGGAGACACTGTATGCAGCTTCCTGAGAAATCAGGGAATTGGCAGCAATGTGACAGTGCCATGTCTTACACTTTGGAGCTACCTACTTCCAACACTACTGCAAAACTACTGTAACTTTCAACAACTTTTGACTGCCACATTACTCACCAACTGTTGCATGGTTAAATTCAGCACTCTCTTGGAAAATTAGAGAGTATTCACACCTACAACAAAATGCACAGAAAGAAGGCAGGCAGTCTTCCCACTTACATTGCCTAAATGGGACTTTCCAGAATGAGAGATAAACCAAATTTTTGTTAGGAAAAGTCTGACACTGATACCTTCCTGGGAAGGATCCATCTTTTTCATGTCATGGAGGAAAGCCCTCAAGCTAGTGAAGCACCTTTTTTCTACTTCTTGAAGTACCTTCCAAGTTTTATTGCTAAAGGAAAAAGAAAAAAGGAAAAGGAAAAGGAAGAGGAAAAGGAAGAGGAAGAGAAAGAGGGAAAGGAAAAAAGGAAAAGGGAAAAAAAAGGAAAAAAGGCAACTTGCTTTCTCTTGCTTGTGTTCCTCAGAAAACAATGGCAACTTGTCAATTAATAACAGAATGTAAAAATCGTAATTAAAAAAATATTTACAAGAACCGAGTCTGTCCTGCTGAAGCAGTTCTGTGCCCCACCACTGGAGCAGATGCCAGCAGTGGGTGAGGAGATTGCCCTTCTTCACCAGATCCATACCTGGCATTGTTCATCATCCATGCTACAAATCCCCCATTGGTCAAAGCTGTTGGCTGTGAAGGAGCACCCCCCTTGCAGCCAAGGGTCCCCTTCCTGCTCTCTGGATAACAACACTCGCTGGTGGCAAGGTGATGTTTTAACCCACATGTGACACTATATGCCACATCCACCCTGGTCTACAGTCTCCATATGTACCAAATAAAATTGTCAAAGGGGTCTTAGCCCCTCAGTGGGACAAAGGAATTAATGAGGGGAGAAAGACCTCAGCCTTTGTCCAAAACCCCTGAGAACACCTTAAAGCCTTAATGAAAATAGCAGCACCAGCAAGTGATCAGGACATCAAATTCCACTTTGGTGCCAAAACATCCCTGCAGTACAATTGTTTGGTGCTCAAAGAGGAAAATGCAGATGGACAGCTGACTTACCTTGTTTTAGTGGTTTGGTTTGGGTTTTTTTAAACATAGCTCCAACAGTTCTACTAGGTTTTTAAAGAAATCTGGCTGTTCAAAGGGAGACTTATATTCAATTTCATGGATCTCTGAGATGCAACCCTGTAAGACTTCAACCACTGTACTTTACAAAAGGAAATCCTTCACTAGAGAACAACAGGTCACGTAATACAAGGAGTGTGGTACAGAGCAGCTGCACTAAGCAACTGCAGGACTACAGAGGACTCATCCATAGGCCCTCCCCACAGCAGCGGTGCTGTGACACGGCCAGCACCGAGCGGCCGAGCAGGACCCAGGCACCCGCTATGAGTGTTTTGTCCAGGGTCAGTCAAGTTTATGGCTGACAAGACATTGAGTTCATGTCTTCTGACTCTCACACCTCTGTTGCTTTGCACCTCGTGCAGTCCTTGAAAGAGGGCAGAGGCAGCCTGCCTGCCCTTTCAGGCAGTTGACAGGACAGGACAAACACACTTCTCTGTTCCTGGTCCAGACACTTATGAGTGTGAAAAGCAGGCAATTAAAACCACATTTTGCCCTCTAAGCAATTTCAGGAACAGTCTTTTGCATATATCCAGTTTCATCTGTTTAACACACAGTTTAGTTCCCTCAGAAACAGGTCTCTAACAGTAGCTTAGCATCTCCTCAGCACAATGTGCACTTTACGTTTTGATGGCTGTTTGCTTGGAGTGGCCAGGTAGATTGGCCAGTAAAAAGCAGGGATAATGAACAACAGTCCTTTTTCAACACAGCTGAAGAGTTCTTAATTTTCTACATATTCAGCCGACACTTTTGTGTCTTGCTAGAGCATATCTATTTATTTAACATCCCAAACCAGGTTCTAATTTCTCTGTTGTGAAATAATAAACCTCAATAAGAGAATGATAAAGAAACATGTGCTCTATGAGCAGCTCTGCCCAGCAGGCCTGCAGTGTGAGGCTGCCCAGTCATAATTAACACTCAAAACATTGACATGCACATGCCAAACCCATGCAGTGCGGGATTAGCTGTACTTAATCCCTGCTGCTCCCTGCTCTGCTCTACAGCAGCTGCAACAAAAGCATGGGCTCCTGGCCTGGTAGTGAGACACTGTCCACTATCTTTCTCACAGTCCCTATTCTTGGGTGCCCTGGGCATCTCCTCACAACTATTTTCATAACTGCTCCTTCTCTGGACCTGCTTTCAGTGTATTTAGTCTTCTATAGCACTTAACTTTTGTTCCCCAACTTCCAGTCTATTTTCCTGTAACTTTTACCTTTAGGTTCACTAAAAAGTGTGATGCTTTCCTCTCTCAAGCTTCTCAAATAGCTAGAACTCTGATGGCTTTTCATACCACTGATGGTTGAACGAAGATCCGATTTATGTTCCTGAGGTGAGGTGAGGTAAGGTAACCCTCCCAATGCTTCCTCCTCCTGCAACTCATCCCCTTCATCTCCTTTTTGCCTTTCCCACTCAGGCAAGGAAAATCTTACAGCCATCTGCACAATTCCACCAAAACCTGGCAAATGTCTTCTTTCTGCTTTGTCATTTCATAAATGGCACTATCATATAGTGCTTCTATGTGCCTGACATATTAATAGCACAGCTAATTATTCTAGATTGCTTCAGCCAGATCCCGCCAACCCTCCCCCCACTTTACTTAATGAATTAATCTGAAATTCATGTTAGAGCTTCTGGTATGAAGCACTTTTGCAAGTGGGAACACTGAACAAGCCACTTATTAATAAGGAATAAGTACTTGCAATAGTTATTCTTAATGAAAAATGGAAGGTGGTAGTGGTAGGAATACTCAAGAGCTAATAATAGTGGGTTTAAATTACAGCAAGGAATATTTTAAAAAAGATATTAGAAAGACTTTCTAATGCTCAAGGTACTAACAGACTTGGACTGACTTCCCAAAGAGGCTGTGGAGTTTGAAGGTTTGCATTACAAGGTTAGACAAATATCTGTTTCACAAATTATCCTGCCCTGAGGGAACGGCAGACATCGGTGCATCCTGGAATATCTTTCCATCGAATTTTTTGGAGGTCTCTGTGTTCTGCTCTGGCAGCACCAATGGGACTGCTGTGGCAGTGGCTACAGCCTGCTGCAGACAGCCCCCTGTGAGCCCCACTGCCTCAGCTCCTGCTCTCACTAGAGCCTCTCCTGCTATCACAGAGGTGTGTCTCCTGTAAAAGCTGAGCCATGGTCAAGAGCTACTCTGCCATAGCACTACAAAGTATGCAACACAACAGCTTCAGCAGAAAGGTGGTGGTGGTTTAAAACCAACTCCTGAGTGAGGTTTGAGCAAGGCAAGGCAGGACCTGCCAACCATCCTTCAGACAAGTCTATCTGCTGAGATATTAAAAGCCTTGGAATGCAGACTAAGCAACATTGACACAAAAAATGTGCAAAAAAGCAGCATGTTTGCAGACTGTTTATGAAGTGGAGTGGCAGTGGGGATCCTGGCTAATCTTCACCAGCTGTTCTCAATCCCAAGAATACAGATATGCACCGGAGGTAAGTTTCAACAGCAAACTTTCAGGTCCTCTGTGTGAACTGTCTCTTCACTGTGCTTTAACCACATCTTAAACAACTACACATCTTTTCCATCACACATATCCTAAAGCAGCCACAGGATTCTCCAAGAATAACAGGACAATTTTAGTGGGGTTTTTTGTTTGGGTTTTTTGTTTGTTTTTTTTGTTTTGTTTTGAGTTTTGGGTGTCTGGGGTTTTTAAAATAGCAATCTTATTAACTGTGAAGAGTTGGAGAGAAACAAGTGCACTCCACACAATTACAGAGGAAGTAGGTGGTTGGAAGTGACACAAGGAACTGGGGGCCTTCATGCAGGCAGGGAGGCACTATTTTGAAAGCCTGATGTAGAATATTTGTTCTGCTCAGAGAAAATCCATTCCCCATTACTGTCATATCTACTCACTTTAAATCAAAGACATCCAACACTATCCATCTACTCTTTCTAGTCCCTGCTGCAGGACTAGGTACATAACTTCTTCATGGGAAACACATTAGATTCCAGATACTCTGTAAAACAATTTTTATCTTCCTATAAGAATTTACCTCCCAGTTGCTTTCTACCAGGACTGTCTTCAACACATTAATGAATAATATTTTAATCTGCACATTAAAAGCATGATTCACCACAGCTTTTTCTCACCACGCAACTAACACAAGTGACAGAGCACTGGTGTTGAACCCAGTATCAGGGCATTTTTAAATGATGGAAGGCAAAAGGAGAAGGAAAAAATTGGCTAATTTTCCACTGTGTTCCTGTATCTCCTGTATTCCTTGAGAGACAAGGATTATTTCTGTGCCACCTTTTGTACATTTGAAAGACCACTGAGTAAATTAGCCTTTTGCAGTCAGAGGGCAGGACAGCTACCATGTGTGTGTTATGCATAAAAATAACATGTGTTCAAGATCCTGAGGCACTGACACTGCAATCTTCAAATCCTGCTGCTGCAGAAAGCCTGTGGAAGTGCAGCAGGGAGAGGAACTGCAAGGGCAATGCACCACTGACTGACTTGACACAGCCTGGGCCCCAGCATCACCACCTTAGCTCTTTCCACATTTGTCTGCTTATGAAAGATAGACATATTGTCCCTGTCATTTGCTCCTCTGTTATGCCCTCCAGAATAGGGCAGCCCCTGCTCCCCAAAGGGGACAAGCTGCCATGGCATCACTGACCTCTGCCTCTGAGAGCTACTGACCTGACCTACTTTCCCCTGCAGGACAGACTGAAGCACCCTCAACACAGATGCAGCTAAACATGATTTCAGAAAAAAAAATCCAGCTATCTCCTCCTCAGTACAAACACAGCCTTGTGGATGCTATCAGGATTTTTTTTCTATGGGAAATTCTCTACTGATCAATACAGTATGTGCTAATTTGTAAGAAAATGAATAATTGGATTAATTATATACAGAAGGTCCTTCTGCTGACCCCATCCTTGGCCCATTCTTTCTCCTCTGAATAAATTCTGCCTGCCAACTTAGGAGTGAGCAAGTGAAAGATCTCATAGACAGAATAAGATTCATATTTAGATATTTATCTTCAAATAAGGTAATCTCAATTAATTTTAAAAAAATATCAGGGTTAAATCTCCTCCTCTCCTTAATTCAAGTCAGATCTTTCAGCCCAAACTGGACATGGGGATGTACCAGGAGAGAGAAAGAAAAGACTGTCAAATCCAACACTCGAACACTTTATCATTATTATCATAGTAAAGCTTTATATGCAGGCACTGAGGGTCCTAAATTAAATGTCAAATACTATCTGGCACCAGGAATATGAAGTATAGTCACCTACAGGGAAAAGGAGCCTGACAGCTTTGGTCTGCTTGTCAAAACAGCAGTCATCTCATTCAGCTCTTCGGGCAAAAGAACCACTGTTTGGAAAACCAGAAGTTGCCAGAATTACCTCATTGACTCCTACCAAAAAGAGGTGTTGGTGATGGAAAGGAATAAGGACAAATTTTTAATCCTACTCACATGTTGAAAAGATTAATTTCTCCACTGATAACACTGAAGATATAGAGATATCTTAGAACTTTTTTTTTTTTTTTTTTTTTTTTTTAAATTTNTTTTTTTTTTTTTTAAGTTGAGGCTGAAAGAAGGTAATTAAATCTTCTTCTCTTTCGGCTTGCCTGGGTCTTCCTCACCCAGGAGCTCACTTCCCTCTCAGCCAAAGCAGCTGCCTTTTTGAACAGACTCCAGAAAGCTTGCCAGCTGAAGTTTATGAAGTCTAGTTAATTGCTTCAGCATATTGATTTCATGTTTGTATGCGGAAATGTATAATTGGAGACACCCCCAGCTGGTTAGTCCTACAATGGCTGGCACCACAGCACAGCCATGTTGCAAACCTTGCTCACTGGAGGAAGAAGTGAGTTCCTCTAACACAGCAAATCCCCTTGTGACCAGAGCCACAAAAGCCCCCAAACATCCCAAAGCCTACAGCATCGCTGCAAAGGCACATTACTAGGCATTGCTGATAATCATCAAGGTTTTAGAGAATGTTGCACCAAAAAGAAATTTTGCTTTCAGAAAAGCAGAGTAATTTAGATACAAACTTTTTCTGATTCCTTATCAAGGAACATTCTGTGTCCTCACAATCCAGGAATGTAGCTCTCCCTGTGTATGGGGAGGAGAAAGACTGCAAGCCAGATGAGGACATGGAGAAAACAGCAGCTCCCAGCTGGCACAAGTGGGCACACCTGCATGGCTAAACACATGCTGGAAAATATAGGGTAATTACATCTACCTCCCTGATGCATCAAATTCATTTTAAGGGGGGTGTAAACATGGGTTTGCGATGTAAGACTTAGGCACACCAGGAAATAGCTATGGTGTATGGCATGCTTGACTTGGGGAAAAAAATCCATAGAGAGAGCTGTATCCTGGTCATACTGAAATACCATGGCCATGCTTGAGTGTGCAGAGCCCAGGAAGGAGAGCAACATTCAAGGCACAAGCAAAGAGAGACACAAATTAATTCTTGACATTTCTTAATGAAAAAAAAATTATATCTTTCCCAACTCTTCCACAAGTATGAACTCAGAACCTGCTTAAGTCGAGCACTGATATGTCAGCTACAGGAGGAAATTGAAGAGTGGATGAACACATTAAAGTAAAAAATAACTGAAAGATCTACTATGAAAGTTGTGTTTGGGTACTCAGATGCTTAAGCAACCCTTCTTCTCCCAGTTCACCACCAAAAGTGCTAAAACGGCTCTTTCCAGGATGAAGATTTGCAATGTCTGCAGACAAGAGCTCAACATGCTGAACTTCAGAAGGGCTGAGGGACCCACTCTGCCCCACAGTCATGAGGCAAAAGTGCTGGCTCTCATAGCTCTTTAATTAAAGAAATAAAAGGCAAATTGGAGTATTTGGGGGGATGTTGGAATCCATCCAGGTTGTAGAAGAGATAGGAAAAGCCATGAGATTTGTAGGAGACAAAACCATAAATCTTCCTCTACCCTTTGCAGAGCTCTAACATTAATGCTAAAAATAACTGCAGCACCTGCGGGATCTCAGCGTTTGGCTTAATCAAGTCTTGCGGAGTTGTGGGGAGGAAGGTGCAGAGGAACAAAGGGTGGGAGGATTTCAGGACCTCAGAGTATTGACAAGGACACAAGAACACAAGGACGAGGCGTCCAGAGAACAAGTGTCTGTTTGTTCCTGGCTCAGGCAGATGTTCCATAAGGGTCACAGCAGGGAAAGGAAGGGGGGGAAAAATCAGGCAGGCACAGAAGCACATTGAGAAATGGGTCAGGCTAGAGCAGAGCTGTCAGCCTTCCCCAGCCATAGCATTAGAGTTTAATTGGTCTGAGATCTCTTATTAACGTCCATGAGCCAGGATAACCTATCTAGGAGCAGCATGTTTTCAGACACAACCTTCCTCCATGGCCTTTCAGATGCCTGGCTTTGGCTTGCAAATGCTGTACCACTTCCACACTTGATACAAACTTCACAAGCACTGAACTATGGGAGTCAGCAGTTCCAAATAGCAGAAATCACCATTGTGCTCCACAGGAAAATACATGCTGAGTGCTAGAGATGGGAAAGACCTATTGGGGTAACTTGGCTAGTCTCACTCTAGTCTCTGGTTTATGCTATTATTTTATCCTGTTCAATTTATATCAAAATAAGGCAGCTAAGCTTCTGGTGTCTTCCTGAAAGGAAATTAATGACTTACGTTTGGGACTTTTTTTGAAATGTGCAAACCCTATTTGTTGCTCCTTACAAGTCATGAAAATCTTGTACCAAATACTGTTATCTCAAGCCTACCAATATGCTTTATTCGACAAATATGCTGGGGACCAGGAACCACCTCTCTTCTTTTAGGGTTGTTTATAAAATGGTACTACTAGATGGTGGCTTTGACCTCCAGCTTCCTCTCTCCTGAGGCCTCAGTGGAAGGTCCAAAGCCACATAATTTGATACTTCCACTTTTGGATCTTGGTTAGCAAATTACGATTTACACTAGCTTCAACTATTGGTGGCTCTTGCTCCAATGTCAGATAGAGGATCCTGTACTCCAATACTCTCCTATTTACAAAAATTCCTTATGGAATGATTTGTCATATTTACCTGTCCCAATCACGTTAGCACTGGCACGTTTTCTGACATTGCATGAGGAGCTAAGAACAGCTTTGAGTTCTCTGTGATCCTCCAGTGTGACCTTAGCTACAGCCTGGTAAGGTCTGGACCTTTCATGTGATGCTTGTTCAAAGCCATTTTATAATAAAATTTAGCCACTAAGGTAAACATTAGGGTATAAGTTCATTAGGTATTTGTCCGCAGTTCAGAGAAAAATGAACAAACAAAACACAAAACAACAACAAACCAACACAAACCCATTACATGTTCTCAGTCAGAAAATTGAGGGTGAAAATACAACTTACTACTAGGCACATTAGAAGGCTGCTTTCTGAGTTTTTTTGATTGGCAGGCTTAATTAGAGTTTAATGCAATGTTCAGATAGGCATTAACAATACACTGTGCTTAGATCAAGGAGAATGAAAGGCAGCAGCAAGCAAGCAAACGCCTAAACAAGCAATCATTTCTGTAACTTACTTTTGGGTCTGTGAACTTGAACTTTAGCCTTCCCACCATCTCCAGCCTGAACAGGTTCCACACAACAGGCTCTGTTCTGGCAGGATGGGGAGCAGAGGGCACGAGACAGCACTCATTTCAACTCTACAAAGCACAACAAAGATTCTCAGTAAACAATAGGAGGCAGCATTTTTTTCAGCTTATTTTATCAGCCAAGTTGCAGCAAAACTATGAATACATTAGCCTGCCCTTGTGGGACTGCTTTTGTTCAGTCAAAAGGACCAAGAAAGAATGGGAAAAAAATGAAAGCAACCATGAATTGGCAAAAGAAAAAAAAAAGAAGGAAGAAAGAATAGCTGCCAAGTGAACTGGAAACCTTCTAGAAAGAAAATTAAATGCAATTGCACAGGCAATTCATTTTTCTCATGGCTTTTTTGCATCCTTATTAATGAAGCTGGGCTACAAGAGATGTTCCTGGATGTTCCACTGCCACCAACAAAGTCAGTGGCTCAGGAGTTTGTGGGGGGCACTCATTCCTTGCATGCACAGATGTTAAATTTGCTTTTCTAGGGTGCACACTGAGTGCCTGATAAATTAATACTCAGAATATCTATTTTAATTTACTTATAAATGGGAATATGGAGAGATCGTAAAAGTACTAATTAAGGAAGCAATCAAGGATTCATGCTTCAGGAGAGAAAATGTGAAGTGTGAGGCACTTTAGGAATACCTGAAATATCTGTTTAACTTGCTTCAACAACTCCCTGCAAAAAAAAAAAAAACAAATTGTTGCTCTTATTTGAGAGGCAGCAGCTTGCTGGCAAATGAAAGAGTTGAGGTAAAGTCTAACAGAGCTGTTTTCCAGGAGCATTTTCTGATTTCATCTACAGCATTTAACAGAACAGAATCAAAAAAATGTCCTAACACCTTGCTAGAGGGAGGCTTAGATAACTAAACCGTGATTCAAATGCTGATGTCCAAAACGTCAGTCCTCAACTCCCATCTAATCGTGAAGACATTTTAGTGTCTACCAACAAAATACTCTAGATATTCTTTTTCCCTTCTCTAGTGAGGAGACCGCCTAAGTCTCAGAGACCAAACAGCCTAGCAGCAGCCTTGCACATTGTTTCCCATCTAATTCATCCACTGAACCATTCTTTTGCCTTTGCCACAGGCAGACCACATGTAAAACAAATTTAAACAATGCTTTCACAATCGCCTTTCTTGCATAGCCAACACCATTCTAACAAGGGTCAGGCTCAGTGATGCTGTCTGATTGACAGACCTGAATCCAGGTCCTCTCAAGAGTGATCCAGTGCTTGGTCTGCTGGCCCTTCTGGGGCAGGACTCAATATCTCAGTATCTCCTTCTCTCTGAATAAATAATTAGTTGGAATACAAAAAAGGGAGAAGATTCATTGCTGTATTTCCCAAGATGAAACAGGTGTTCTCCTTGGCATGGAAGACAAAGGATAAAGCTTAAACTATATATTTCTCCTAAGCATCTGTCGACCTCATGGGTCCACATTCTGGGTTTCCTAAATTACCCTCTCAGGCAGTAACTGTTCTCACATATAACAGGGGAAGCTTAGGCCCTAAATCAGATGGTATTTCAGTAGCTGCCTAATGACTCCAAAGCTGGGAGATGTGACACTTGAGCTCAGGCTCCTTGCCAAATCTAGCCCCTCACAGATATCACTCTTGACAAACTCCTTCTTGTTCACACATTGAAGAGCAGGAAGAATGCTGGAGGTCCTCTTTGTGTTTCTGCCCAGTAATCCAGACCATGTATTAACAAGACTACTGGATTTTTACATCAAGATGCTGCTGTTTGCTTTATCCTTGCCATGGTAATGGGTCACCAGGAACAAGAAACTGCTACACCAAACAGGCACTTGGGTTCTTACCTCCACTCACAGTGGAAACAAAGAAGTGGTGTAGATGCCATAGCTACCCATGGTTTCAACCTTCCAGGGGTTTGTCACAGCACAGCAGAGGGTAATCAGTGCTGGTACAGAAGCTTTCCAAAATGAGTGTGGGGCAAAGACCAGACTAAATTAACTGTAGGAGACAATGAGAGGAGGGAAAGGAGATCAACCCCCAAGGGCACTGCTGACTGCCAACAACAGAACCAACAATCTGGGGTTTTCTGGATACACCTTGTTTGACACTAACAGAATTCCTTCTGATGCAGGTGAATGCACCCTTGCCATACCATCAATTACCATTATCTCAAGACTTTTTGTCTTCATGGTACTCATCTCACTTCTGAAGAGCCCTTCTAAACTTCATTTACCAGACAGTCACAAAACAAAATCCCATTTCACATGTATCTGGGGTTTGGTGCATGGAAATGAATGAACTTCCCCTGATCCTCACCTGCCTTTCCCACCCTGTGTCAGGATGCTTCTGGAGTGCCAATCACTACATTTGCCAGGAACTGCATCCTCCACTTTGGACAGCACAATTATCTCTTGAGCAATCAGCTTGTGACAAAACAAGCCTAAATAGCAGCAAGAGAGAAAAATCAAAAGCCACAGTGTTTTCACACAGGTGCCCCAAGTTGCCAAGCAAAGGAAACCATAAACTTCTAACAGATGCTATGCTAGCAGAATTGCTTCCAAATTGATACTTTTTTTCCAAGCAGCATTGGTGTCAAGTATCCTGAGGGACTGGCAATACGCAAGATAGAAGGTAGAATGATTTCAATGAGCCAAGAAGAATCCCAATAGTCCACTAACATCTCAATGAAGTGACTTGATAGAGGGAGAAAACTTGAACACTTTTCCCTTTCTCAAGAGACACTGGCAGACAGTGAACATGAAATCAGGGAGATTTATGTACAAGTTCCACCTGACTCCAGCTTCAGCTGTGACCTGGCTTCACTTTGGCATCTCCACAGCTCTGACCACTGATCACTGTGAGGCACCCTCTGCACCCTCGGCTTCCCTTGCTATAAGGCTCTTCTCTTGCTATAAGGCATCTCTGCAAGATGAGATACTGTACCAACTGCTTTGCATTACTGTTCTCCTTAAAGGAAGCATCCATAAACTAATAAGCAAGCACAATGACAACATGCAGGGGCACTTCTTTGCTAGGACAGGAGGCGAGTCCTTTCGGCTTACACACACACATTACAGACATTGTGATCCATCCATCCCAGTGCTAAAATAAGTTAGCCATTAAAGCCTTTCCAGTACAGACAAATCCATCTTATTCGGCCTCCACCTGACCCACTCTCACTCCACTCAGCAGGAAGCATAGATGTGGATGCTGTCCTGAAGAGCATTTCTAACTCACAACAGTTTTATCTGAGTGAGTGGCCTCAGCCACAGCCCATCTTACACAGATGGTGCAGCCAGGCACCAACTGCCTGGGAAGCTGTCAGAGGACACATGATGAACACCAGCTTGCAAACTCATTTCAAGAAAAATGGTACTCTAAGGAAATTAAAGCTTTAGCTAGCAACTATTTATCTTGTCAGTAATGGAGATGGGTGGATCATGATTAAGTTTGGGTAAATATAAATCAGTAACACTCAATTAATTTAACCTGTGTGCATTATAAGTAAGAGTCAGCATGGATCAAAGGCAGATTATGAACAACTTCCAGGGTGCATGCAGTAACAGAAAGGACCGTCAGTAATCTTACTGCAACACCAAGCCAGCCAGAGGTCACTTTGTTCCAAACCAGACTCCAGAAAAGACATTAAGAAGGTGAGGCTGTCTCAAAGGCTCTAGCATTCTTCTAGTAGTATCTTGAACCAAAGCACAAAATGTAACAAGGGATCCTTGCCTCCTCCAAAAAAACCCAACTCATCTAGCCAGGTTTCTCCTTGATTTTCTGGTGTTCTTGGTTTGCTTAATGTCTAAATGTAGACATGGACAAACAAGAAGAACACACACAGCTATATAGAAATCTTACCTGAATGAACAGGTTCTGTGATGTGACACCTCCTTTAGAAATAAAGAAAAGCTGTGATCTTCCCAAGTAACCTGAAGCATTAAAGAAAGACCACAGCCTACTCCCTAGATGAAGACTCCATGTTACATTTCTTCAATTCCCCTAGATAACAGCCCTTATTTCTCAGAAAAAGTTTAATATGCCTAATTCCCACTAGAGTCACAATGGATCCTGGGCACAAAACAGGAGCTGTTCTTATAAATCCTGAAGACTGAAATCTCAATTTTGCATACAAAATAAGTTAAGTAATAATGGCATGTTTTTCGCACCATGGTTTAATCTAGCTGTTGGAAAAACCCCCTCACCATTAGACTTTTTATAACCCTGCCAGCTCAGGCAACACTTATGGTGTATGTGCTACCCATAGTAATCACCACATGGCAGCAGCTGCCAGTTACAGTTGGAAGCAACTTGAAGGCTTGAGGATTGATATTTTGCTACAGACCACCCTGAACCACTCCATTCCCCTCCCTCAGTAGCACAGGACTGAGGAGGAACTTCCCAAAGCATCTAGCAGTGAAGGAACATGGGAGAACACAGGGAGTGCTAGCTTCTTTCACTGACTGTTTTGTCTGTTAATGAACACGACTGTCAGCTTAGTAATGAACTTCCAATCCCTGGAGCTTCATCCAAGTATTCTCCCTGCCCATGTCTAGTAAGTAGTTTAAAAGCCTGCCACTGCTTTGCCCTTTTATTTGATTTCCAGGAAAGCAACCATGGAGCTACTTCTTGGGAGACATTATGGAGAGACCTACTGGGTTTATGAGGGCACCCTGTGCCAGCAGGTTCCTGGAACAGCCCTTAAGCTGCCAGGCCTGCAGGCTCAGCTGCTCCTGGAGTGACAAGGCAGTGGGCTGGCAGTGCTCAGGAGAGGCTGGCTGGGTGGCAGACACACCCAGGAAATCACTTTGATGGTTGTCAAGAGCCACATGCACAAATCTGTTATGCCAGGAGCTTCCCAACTTTTCCAGTTGGAAAGCACCCATTGTTGGCAGTGGTGATATCTTCCCTCCCTCACAGGCTGAAGCTTTGCCTCAGACCCACCTCGCTCAGGGCCAGGAGGCACCGCGATCCCCCAGGCCTGGTGATCCCACTGCCTCCACATTGGGCCTCCAGACCTTACACTGGGAATGCCACCTGCCAGGATTGGTGGGCAGAGTTTGTGGGGAGTCCATGGCCCAGCAGAGCCTGACACCCCCCAAACTTGCACCCCAAACATGCAGCATTCTGCAATGCAAGCACCGACACCCAGGTGGGCCCACACAGAGACTCCTCAGGGACAGCAAACCCGCTCTGCATCACCAGGGACTCACTGTGGCTTTGGAACAAGCACTTATCGTTAATCTTGTTGTTAATTATCACTGCAATTGGCATGGCTTTTCTCAGTGATGTCTGGCCTGAACATCAGGCAATGTAGCAACATGCACTGTTAAGTCCTTTATTATTTTTTTAGGGTAAGTTCCTCCTGCAGCACTGCTACCCAGTTTGCTTCTTACTGCTGATTGTTGTGTCCTCTAATTTTTTTCTTGCACATCAGGGAATGAGGATCGTGCATTCTCTGATGGCAAAATCCATCAAGGAACACTCTGGGGGAAAACCAGTCTTTAGCGGTGCCCTTTTTTATTGCACAAGTGAAGGCTACACGGCTGCTATTAGCTGTGCCACAGCTTTTCTGTGGAGTTGCTTTTTTCATGACAGCTGAGCTCAGGCATTTTATTCAGCAAGCTCCTTGGGCAGAGCTGAAACAGCAGTGTCTGCCATGTGTTTCACCTCTCTGTCTTACACAGGTGAACATGGCCAGAGCTCACTCCCACACTTGCCACAGCAGCCAACTACACTGACAAAGGAGATGCAGAGGCACCTTCCTGCCCTGTGAGGGGAGAGCTCGGGACAGGAACTGTGCTGTGCCTCCGGAAGCAGACGTGAGTGCAGGTGACTGCAAATGACAATTCTAAAGTGCTTGAAGGGATTTGTAGAGATGGACTGTCTTCAGCGTAAAGAACAATGGCTGTGCTTTCCTGGGAGTGGGCCTTGGATTTGAATGCAGAGCTGCAGTGGTGCAAACCTTTTGCTTGTAAGCTTTTATCAGCTTGGTTTCACACAAAACTACATTTCCAATCAAAATGCCAGCTAGACTCCAATTTAGGCAGTGTCCCTGGACATAGGTGTCCCAAGGAGAGACGGCTGTGGGACATTTGGGGACGTGAGTGTTGTCCTCTGTTCCTCTCTATTTTGTAATGTAATGGACTACTGCGTCTCCTTGGCACGGTCCTTAGGGGCTTTAGAAATTAGGCTTGTCAAGAAAGAAGTCGAAGGCCCTAGAGAGCTGTCTGATGAAGAACAAACGAGTTTTTATATGCTCTAAACCCTCCCACCCAATTTCTCTGCTGCTGCCAGGCAGTCCACCCCTTTCAGCACACATTAGCAGACATCACAAGCCTATTGGAAAAAGTGCTGGAAATGAAAAATGAAATGTACTCTATTTAGTCTTCAATTAAGGAAGAAGAGTTTACTCCATCTCTCTAGGGCAACAAAAAACTGGAGCAGAGTGTTAGGTTCATTGAACATTAATGATCTTTTTCTATTATGCTAAATTATTGTTTCCTTAGCCAGTGATCAAATACAATAGCTTTATTAAAGCCCTTTTCAGTTAGAAAAAAGAAAGTGCCTTTCTGCAGCAGTGGCTCTTATGAATGACAAAGGAGCAAGGGCCCTACAACGAGGTGATTGTTCGAAACAAGGGAAACAATGGCCCCTGCTGCTCCTGCAGATGCCCTCACCTTCCTCTGCCCCAATAACAGAGACATTGAGCTGCCTGAATGAGAAGCTAATTTCAGCTTGGTGCTCACCTCTGGCCTCCTCTACTCTGAACCAGGCACTGCTGAGCAGGGCTCTGGTGGTGCTCTGCCCACGAGTACTCAGAGCAGCATTGCCCAGCAATAAAAAAAACAAACCCTCCTGAAAAGGCATTTAACACATGACCCAGGCTGGATGAAAGCATGTGCTTACAGCAATGAAGAACAAGTGCAGGCTGTAGTAATGCAATCTTGTGGAGAAAAAATTAATCTGAAGCAAAATGAGTCAATTTTGGTGCAAGTCTGTGGAAGCAACACTACACTCTTTAGACAAAATTAAATACAACAATTTTAGAGGAGTTCTGTGGAGGCCACAGTGCAACATAATTACAGTGGAAAATTGATGTTCTGTTAAGTATGCTGTTCCTGCAAGAAAAGCATATGAAGCCATGGAAAAAACAATAGATATAAAAAAATAAGGTTGAAATTACATTAGAGAAACATCATAAACCACTTTTGAAATGTATTTATTTATACCACAGCCCAACTGTGTCCCTCTCTGTAATGATAACACTCTTGTGAGATGATTGCCTCTTACAGTGGCTCAACATTACCCCATGTACTGTGGATAAAATCCAGGTGCTTACTCTCATCTGCTGCAAGAGAAAAACACAGCAGCAGAGGTGTTGTCTCCAGAAGTTCCTGAGCCATGAGTGGCAGTGTGTTCCACTCTCCCCACCTGCTTGCCGTAGCTGGATGGGCAGCTTGACCCTCATGGGTTATTCAGCAGTGGGGGATCCTCCAGCAGCACTTGCAGATATTCACCTTCACAGTGCTCTCCCATGACATTTAAAACACCATTGCTACACCATCTGTGGCATGCACAACAAATTTCTTATCTGGGATACAGCTCAAATCTGAGTGGGTTTGTGGGGGGAATGGGAATGAACCATATTCCTGGCATGGTGGGAACGCATGGAGGAGGGGAGGGAGTGCGGGCAGAGGAATGCTGCCGAGCACACGGGAAACAAGTCCAGCAGCTTCCCCAGGGGGCATACGAGTTGCTTTATTTCACCAGAATACTTTTGAGGCATGGGAACTTCAATTTTAAAGTTGTTTCTTCCTGCCCCAATCTGTCTCTGTCTGGGAATCCATACCATAGTGCCCTCTGATGTTAAATATTCTGCTTGAAATCTACCTGGTAAAGGGGAGGATCAATAGGCTCTCAGTTTTGCATCCATGGCAACACATACTTTACATATCATTTTATCCCGAACAAAGGAAAATTAAAGACTAGGGGGTTTAGGGAAGGAGGGGAGGGAAGGGAACAGGCTTTGCCTCCAGGTGCAAACCTGTCATATTGAATCCTTAATGCAGTGAACTTAAGAAAACTGTTGATAGAGCAAAACTTGAGGCTCTGTGAGGAGAATATGAATGCCAGATTTATTTCAGCAGACAGTATTCACAGTTTAATGCAAACTAACAAAGTCATCAGCAGCTCTCAACAGACAAACATTCAAGCAAGTTAGTCTCAAAAAGTAATTATAAGGAAAAAACACCCAATACCTCACTCAAAAAAACCTACTGAAAAAACCCCAAACTGCAAAAAAACCCCAACCCCATAAATAACAACAACAAAAAAATCACAACAAAACAACAACAACAACATAAAAACCGACCAAGCATTATCAAATATTTATATTTTGGACTAATAATATTCTAAACATGATTCTGATCTGACTTCTACTGGTAGAAAGCTAGAAAATCAGTTTTCAAGCTGCAGTGGCTTAAAACAAAAGAAGGTGTTCCTATGTTCCTGAACCCTGGAAATTTTTGCTAATACTAGGTGACATTTATGATAAAATTGTATTTGATATCTGATGATCTACAGAAGCATCACCTATGTTTAGTGATTTAAATTCATTCCTTTGTCTTAATAAAGGTTCGTTTTTGTTTTCTTTCAAATCCAGTTATTCTGAAGTTGGGAACAGTGATTAAATTAGGTAGACAACAACACAAAATGGCCTGATTTTCTTCTGCTTTCTCCCTAGGGTTTTATTTACACAAATAGAGTATGAGTAAAATGCATAAAACTATACATTTCTTATAAGGTTTAATTTTACAGTCATTATGATCCACACAAAGTGCAAATTCCTACACCAACAGCAAGGCAGTGGGAAAACCATTTCCTAGTTGAATGTCTATCTTCATCCACATGAAAAAAGAGCACTGAAATACCAAATCTGTTCAAGCCATTACCATGCCCCCTGTAAATGAACATGCCTGGGTATATATATATTGTTGCACTGACTCCTTCAATCACAAATTTTCAAATTTCAGCTTTAAAGCTCTGCTCTTCCAAGAACAGCTTGGAATCAGGGGCTGTGGGGCTGCGTGTGCCCCTGCTAAGGCAAAGGAAATCCATTTCATGGCCAGGCCAGTGGCAGGTAGGAGTGAACACCTCCTGCTACAAGAAACCCAGAGACAACCCCAGAGGGATGAGAGCATCACACTGGACTAACCACTGTGCAAGCTCCCACCTGCACATTGCAAGCCTGGCATTCCTGGGTTAACAGTACGTAGAGAGGAAAAGCTTGACCTGAATGGCTTCACCAGCACAGAGCTTCTTCCTGGTCTCCTGTTAATACTGTATCCAAAGATGCTCTATCTGATTGCTAGCAAAGGCAGGCACAACGAGCACAGTCTTCTCAGAAAATGTGTGCAGTTAATACAGCACTGCTGGGTAAAACCTCAGATTTTATAGTACACTTTAAAGCTGTGTATTAAGCCATCTTTCTGGGGTAAGGATTCCAGAAGACAACAGATGTAGGTATGTGAGACACGGATGCCACATTTGTGCTCATTAAGAACAGAAAGATCTGGTCTAAATATGGGGGGGAAATAATTCATCTGGATACTGAGGAGTACTTGAAGTTGGATTATTCCATTGAATTTACATCACTGCCCTTCAAGGCATGTGTCACACATGGACTCTGGGAGAAATATGAGACAAAGATGTCACAGTTTTCTTTTACTTGCAATTATGCGAGGATGAAGCTTGTATCTATAATCCCTCTTCTTTACCCTGAAGCCTGTCTGGCATTCTTGGGAAACAAGGAGAGCTCTTCAATGTGGCTGTGCTGCTCCATCAAGGGCAGAGGTGCAGGGGAAGCAAGCAGCAGGAGTGAGCTTTCTGCTGGCTCCTGGCAGCAGTGCGAGCAGCCTGAGCTGCCAGCTGCCAGCTCTGGGGAAGTGGGTCCCTGGAGGGGCCACGAACAAGGGCCCCTCCTGCCCGTGGCAGATGGTGAAGGCTCCCGCCAGCCAGCAGCATTGAGAGCTCCACTGAAGTGAGAGAGTGCTGCTGCCCACACATCATGGCTGGTAGAAAAAACCCTGTGTCCAAGTCTTGGCCATGTGGCTGCAAGGTTTGCCTTTGCTCACTTCCACTTTCAGTGCTGGAGGTCACCCATCACTGATCTTGTTTTCCTGCCAAGTTGGGTGCTCTGGCTCTGCCAGTGCCATGCAACATCCTCTCATGGTTTCTTCATAGCTGTTTTTCTCTCTGTAACACGAGAGCAGTAAGGCACATGCCACAAGAGCACTGTGATGCCTAACTCATCTTCATAAAATGCTTTGAATCCGTAATGAAATGCTCTGCAAAAGTAGAAAGCACATCATCAATATTGCCACCAAATGTATTGTCTCTGAATGGTCCATGTCATTATCATTAAGCATGAATATTATTCTTTATTATGCATCCATGCTATATCTTAGATTCTTGGCAGTTGTTCAGAGATGTTGGAAATGCTTTTCTTGTACATGCCCTTTCCCAACAATTTCAGGAAGATGTATGCACATCTGAAATGTTAGAAGTCAAAATTCTGTAATTTCTAATGCACAAAAGACTCCATCTGGCACACCTATATTTTTCAGCTATTATGCAAACGGAGAACTGAAATATTAACAAGCTTTGTGAGTAATTCATATCAGGCAGAATAATTTTTAAAGTTTTCAGTGAGTATACTTGTCTTTCTGAGAAAGAATTCTCTTGATGACTCTGAACATACTGATAGTTGCTGGAATTCAAAGAAATAGATGGATATCATTAAAATGACAGCAGATTGAAAAATTACAATGAGGAAAACACTTATTTGCATTTCAACATAAAAGAGCATGTCGTGTTTCTTACCGCCCTAGTTGGTGTTTCTGGGGCACCATGTGTGTGAGTAGGTCCTCCTAATGCAGAGTAGCAAAGAGGAGAGAGCATGACCCTGGGGCAGGCAGACTTGTATAACACGTACCAGCATGTGTGAACATCAGAGACATCTGAGAACTTGAAACAAAGCGCGGACAGCAGCAAAAATTACCTGGATGGTAAAGAAAAGAAGTTGGGCACTTTGAACAAAGTGAGGAGTCAATACATTCCAGTTCTCTTTCCAGATAATATCGATTTAAGCATTTTCAATGCCATCAGAACAGATGAGTTTGCTGGAGCCTGTTCCTCCCTGCTGGTTGGACTCTGCTGAGCCTCTTGCAGAAGCAGCCATCCCACCTCTCTGTTTTGGCAGCGTCCGTATTCCAGCCTTTCCACTGGCAAGGACCCCAAACTTCAGCTGGGCTGCTCACAGCTGCAGCCTTGACTTGCAGGATGTCTCCCTTCTTCCTGATGGATCCTTCTACTTTTGCTTCCCACCTCTGAGGTCAAACTATATCTCAAGGGCACCCTTAGCTGCTGAAGTGCTGAAAATGACCCTGGCTGGGAAAAGCACCACGTCTGGAGCAAGAAGATAACTTGCATTAGCAAATTTACAGAAACAACTTTTTTTTTGCCACTTGGTACCTGCTAGAGGTTGTGTGTCAGGTTTCTCTCTTGTGTAGGAAGAGAGCCGTGCCCGTCCCAGTTCCTGGCCCCCAGCACAGCTGCTGATGTGGCCAGCTAGAGCACAGAGCACAGGGTGCTGTGGCAGACAGGGTGACTGCTCCTGGAGGACCCCAAACACTCTCTGCGCCAGCTGCCACTCTGCTGACACAGGATTACAGTGGGGTTAACACAGACCTTGCAGCTTCATGGGCCACCTGTTCTGATCCTGCCTGAATTTGTTTTGGCTTTCTCTGTGATTCAAACATCTATTTTCAGCTGAAGAGGGGGAAGGTGAAGGAGGGGGAAGGGAGATGGTTGTTTGGGACTGATCCTAAGGGTTTTCTTCTCCCAGTGCAAAACAGAACCTCTCTAACACCTGAATTCACTGGTGTCACAATTCACATCGATCTCTGACACTGCATATGCAACAGTGATCTACATAATAAACCAAACTGTCCATACACTCACAAAGCACCAGTACATCGCCCATGAAGCAACCAAGCCTTAGATCCACAGTTCAGTAAGTGGCCTACCTGTACTATGCCTCTTTGATCAGAGACAACCTTCCTGATGTCACCAAAAGCACTGCTAAGACAGGAGGGACTGCCGTGCTGTTTAATCGGAAACAGATGTTGTCACATGAAGCAGTTGTCTCCTCTGCCTTCAGCATAAAGGAGCTAAACCTGACAGTCTGAAAGAGGAAAAAAAATGTAGCCTGTTTGTTAAGATTTATGAGGAAAGAATCCTAAATATTCTCTTTTATAAAATACAAGATTAATTTTAATTATTTGTATGGGTATAGTTTCATTTCAAGGAATACTGATTGTAGTTGCTGCACTGCCCTGATTGTGTAGGAGAGGTTTAGGAAATGAAACTGCCTGGAGACTCATTATTGACAAAAACTGCCTTGTTTATGTACCTTGACTGGGAGGAGCAACCTACAAATATAATAGCTATCTGGACTATTCACTGGTAAGTGAATTACATTTCTAATTCAGTTTTAATCACCTGAAGCACTAATAGAAACCTAAGGAGGGGTAATTATTTATTTTTCTTATTAAAGAAGAATGTCTTCTTCCCTGGAGATGTTCAAAAAATGTCTGGATACAATCCTGAGTAATGTGCTCTAGGGGACCCTGCTTGAGCAGGTAGATGACCTCCAGTGATCCCTTCCTACCTTATCCATTCTGTGATTCTATGATTAAAGAAAAACAGAAGGCAACCCAGGAGCATCCATTTAACTCTATCAGCTCCAACCACTCATCTTCATTGTTTTTATGAGCTAGAAGATGATGGCTTAATTTTTGGCACAACCTGAAATATTTCTTGCTAGAGGAGGTCTCAAAACCTCCTGTCATCCTGACTCTCACAGCCAGCTCTGGTTAGCTGGGATCCCAGCAGTCTGCTGGGTTAATCAGCAAAGAAAGGAGCAAGAGGCTCCACTGTCAGTTCCCCTTGTAGTTTCTAAAAGCATATCTTAAATAACACTCATTTTAGATATTTCTAAAAGCATATCTTAAATAATATTCATGACCAGTTTTTGCATTGAAACTGAAGGGAAATTCATGTTCTTATGCCTGCAGGGCTGTAAATCAGACAACACTTTAGAGTGTTACTTGCATTTAACAAATCACAAACAGAGGGTTTAATTTTGATCTCTGGTGGCTATCAAACCAGGAATAACTCCACTGGGCAGTTGCCTTGCAGGGTAGCTGGTGTGAAAGGAATAATACCATTAATATCCTTCAGATCCTTGCATCCAGGTTCACCCATAATCTGTGCCACCTTACTGTGAACTGCACTGATAAAAAACAAAAAGTCGCTCTTTTTCTGATGAGCAAATCCTGTATATTTTCAAAAAAACAAAGGAAGCAACTACCTCCCCTTAGCTTGAATATAGTAAAGGACATTGAAAACTTTAGGGTGATAAAACTGACCCAGCTAAACTAAAGCAAATTAACTCACTGCAATCACTTAAATAAATTCTGGGAGCAGACTTCTAGCTTGCCTACAAGAAATCATGTATGGCTAAAAAATATTCAAAAGCAGCTTGAAACCATAGTTTATTAATGCCCTTTACCCCACAGCAGGACACAAAATGAAACTGGCAAAACAGGGACATTAAAAAAATATGCCTTTTCTGACTGAAACATACATTATGCAGAAATACACCTCCCTTTTTTTGTGCTGGGGTTGGAGATACTGATAAAAAATGTGTTTCTTCCTTACCTCATTACTGAGGGGCATTACTGCATTGCTATCACTTAAGGTAAATGCCTCTCTGGCTTCACTGCAATGCATTTTTTAAAATCCCACTATGAGGGGAGAAGGGTTTTGGTAGAAGGGGGAGTTTTTTAGAGAGAGGTAGGTGGTGGGAGGCAGGACATGATGAACATCAACACTTAAAACAGTTCCTTTTTGCGTTCTGGGAGATACTATTGGGAACAAAGCCCTTCAGCTACATTTTAGTCAAAACAGGAAAATCAACTCACACCATACAGACCAACAGTAATTTTAACTCCTGCACATACTTTTGGGGAACACAAGGAGTAGCCAGTGGCAGCAGCAAAGACCCCATCCCAGGCTCTCTCCTCACACAAAATCACATTGATCCTAAACCTCTTAATCCTCACCATCATACAGCTGGCAGGTGTAACATCTGAGGGTGCCCCAAGGTTGACAGCATCCTCTAGTCCAAATAGTTTGGGAAAACCTTAACTGCTACACACTTGTATATTAAGTTATATAATGGATTCTGTGGGATCAAAAGAGAGTTTTTAGTGAACTGCTCAAAACTCAGAATGGGGAAAGTACTTCATGAGTTTTGGCAAATAATACTGAATTGGTTAAATAAATGCTGAAGGCAATAAAAATCATTGAGCATGCATACTGTTACACAGGCTGAAATCCACCAGATAACAAAAACATTTAATGGGAGGTTTTGAAAATGAGCCTGTTCTTTCAAGATCACTACTTGCCAAGGGTCTACACAGTGAAAAGGCAGGTCCTCTGTACCAGGAGTGCCAAAAATCTCCTGGTCCACGTTTTTCTCCTTGTTCTGTAACACAGACTGCCTCAAAAAAGGCCATTTCAGAGGCTGTTGCAAGAAACCTGTCACAGAAGGTAGAGAAAGGGGCTGTGCAGGGGACACTATCTCTGCAGCCATCCAATTTCATCAAAGGATGTTTGCTGCTTGGTCCCAGCATTTGGATGGAATTTGTCTGCTTTAAAGTGCCTCAACTTTTTTTTTTTTTTTTCTTTTTGTGCTTTTTACTACTTCTTATAAAACACATTCTGCTGGATTGACACCAAAGACTGGCTTGACAGTGTGTCACTTTAAAAAGCCCAGTGACAATGGCTGGACAAGCATGGTGACATCCTGGCAGTAAAATTTGTCCCTGTAACCAGCTTGTATTTTGTTTGTATTCCACCTGAAATCCCCTTACCTGTGTATCCCTCCTTGGGACAGGAACTGGAAGGGTCTGGGTCTTCAGGATGTCTGCTCAATTTTCTCTGCATCAGCAATCACTGTATTTTGCAGTCAGTCTTCCCTTGTGTTTGTTTTCTTGCAAAAATGGATCAAGTGCCACACACACAAACCCCTCAACCCAAACCCCACAGGAAATGGCTGAATAGCAGAATCACACAAAACCAGACAATCCAATTGCAACGTCAGACCCTCTTTGTTGTCCTATTATTGTTGTTCATCTTCCAATAATCCAGCCAGAGCTCTTTTCCTTGAGTACAGGACTGGTTTGCTTTCAGATGGGATCAGTCTCCTGCACAGCTCCTTTCACACTGGCACACAGCAGCAGTCTCGATTCATGCACACTTGTGTGTGTCCTTCTTTCCCATAAACACATCCAGCACTGGAGCAGGCAATGGAAGCCACAGCACAGAAGGGTGTTAAGACACCACAGGTATAACACCTTGTTCCTGCCCCATACCCAAAGTACACCCAGATTAAACAGTCCCTGAGTGTGGTGTGGGATTGATAATGTTTGTTAAAACACCAGTTGATTCACAATAAAATATAAGAGTCACCCCATTGGGAAGTAACTTCTGCTCACATGAACATGCATTGCTTCAGAAGGAAGAGCTATATTACTCTCAAGCCAGGTAGGTAAAAGGTTTTCTAGGTCACTGAGAGTAGCAGGAGCTCTGTGGGTGCCCAGCAGGCACTGCTTATTGTGCAGCCCAGCCCCTTCTCCTGGGAGCTTTGCCACATTTAACCCAGGGAGCATAGCTCTGAAGGAGTGATTAAATTTCATGCTGTGGTTGCAAAGTAGGAATAACATGCAAAATGGGATTAAGTTTTAATATAATCTCATATCTCATGGCCCTGGACCACCTAGTAATGTCAGTGAGATAATTCTAAGTTTATTAACATTAAAAAAGGCATCAAACTTCAAAGGGAAAGCAAAAAAATATGCTGGTGACGCCAAGAGAATGTTGTATGACACCAGTGAGTCGAAGTTTTACTAACTATATTTTCACTGTCTTCCACTGGCCCCGAGCTATCTCCCCAGTCTTTGAATGGGCTGACACAGCCTCAGCAGGGCAGCGAAGCGTGGCACCAGAGGTCAACACAGCTCCATCCCCAGGGCAGCTGCTTTGTGTGAGAGAAAAGGGAACTCTGCACCTGGGAAGACCTTCCCAAGCTGTGAAGGAAATTCTCAAAGAGAAATCCACGCTGAAAATAAATCCATACTGGAAATTACTTCAGATGCAAGAAAACAGAAGCAAAGGAGATTTGTGCTGCAAACAACATTCTTGCTTTTTTCACCAAGCGGGAACCCCATGGAATTCACAAGCTTTGCTGTTTGGTGCATCCTGGGGGTGCAGTAGCCATTGCAAGCACAATTTTGATATCCTTTAGTTCTCAGAAACTGTGAACTCGGTCCTTCCTTCACTGTGCTAGTGTTTGGAGATACTGTCTCAGTGACTATGAACTCAAACTGGGAGTTGCAGCAACCACCTAACCCTAAAGCCTCCTCAGATTCCAATGCAAGAAAGAATCAGGACAGTAATTCTGAATTTAACTGGGGAAACATATAGAAATATGGAACTGAATGCAGTGCATTTAAATACATCCTCTCTAGATACTTTTTCCTGTTTTGTTTTGGGATTTTTTTGCTGTTGGTTGTGTTTTGTTTTGGGGTTTTTTGGGGGTTTCTGGTTTGGCTTGATTTTTTCCCCTGAAGCTTGTGTTATCAGTTAAGCACCTAGGCCCCCTACCTACTTTAGTTAAGCACCTCCTGTCTCACATTTGGGACAGACCCAGACCACATGTGGGCTGTGAGCCCCACCCAGCCTCTTCAAATCTGTGCAAGTGGTCACAATTTACCAAAGCACCAGTCCAGCCCACCTTGTCAACACATACTTTATGCAAAGCCTGTGAAAAGCAGCAGGAAGTGCATCCTTAAGTGCTCTGCTGAGTGAGGTCTAAAGCCCTACAGCTCCATTCTGATACAGGTTGTGCAGACAATTCCTTGAGCCTCAGATAAAGTGCTGCTGAGCTGCTGGCAATGCACAGCCAGAATCTGCCAATCCTACTACTGACAACCTTCTACTCCCAATTTTGAGGTCCTGAAGTCTTCCTGTTTTCAATGGCCTTCCTTGCCTGTCATTACTCTGACTCAAAAGAAACTCTACTGGAAATAAGCAGAGTTAGATGAGTGCCACTGAAATTAAACCACATCAAGTTTTACTGAGTTTCATCCCTTGGTTCTGCATGATAGTCAAATGTAAGACGACATATATAGCTAAAATACCGTGCAAAAAGTGTATGAGACCACTAATTCACAAAGTACTGTTTGCCTTGAAGAAATCACACAGGAAAGAGTAAGTTTGCCTTAATATAATGACAATTCAAAGTTTTACAGAAGATGATCTGCACCAGAAGAATAAAACAGATCAACAAAGTGAAGTATCATCATCCATCTGTGCTAGTTTTGTCCATTCTTTTCTGAATGAACACATTTCCCAGGGCACTCCTTCCTTAGCAAAGCATCTCTAGTTTCACTCCAATCTACAACTACACCATTTTTGAACATGTAACTTATATAAACTTGAGGTAGTTACCAGTTACCAAATAGGAAATCATGTTTCTTCTTGAAAAAGGTAATTATCTAGTCTCTGGCTCTAAAGACATTGCAAATGAGATTTACTTCCCATTAGCCATCACAGCCACAGTTGTGCCATAATTATACAAGTACTTAAACAGAAATAAACCTTAGATGCTTGTGGCACAGCAGTTTGCTCTTCACAGTGGTTTAAAATGTATGCCAGCAGTTTATTATTTAAATATATTTTCATGAGGTGAATATGACAGAAACTGCTGCATTTGAGTTACAAAGCAATGCTAAAGAAGAATTAAGAATTACAGTTAAGTTGTGTATTATCATGTAAATGACAAGGGAATGTCACATGGGATTCTGTGCATTGTTCATAGAGATAAATGCAGTGAACTATAAATACAAGTTCAATAGAGAGCCTTGACAGTTCAGCAGCTGAATGAAAGCTAGTCTTGCAGGCTGCTGGGACATTTTGAAATAAATACTCATACACAAAGATGCAATATCTAACACATCTAATTAATCAACCATTAATTTTGTTTGTAAAACTGTTGTCTTATTAAAAAACTAACCCCCAAAACCCCCAACAACACTGTAATGGCAAATGAAAATTGTCTTTATGTCAAGTTTAATCTAAATGATGAATATTAATGACTAAAGACCTCCTGCAGGTAGGAATGCACAGCCCTCCCTGAGTTCAAGGGAGGGCTAGTGCTCAACACTGAAAACAGCACCTACTTGTACTACAGCAGCCACTGGGGCATGCTGCTGCCTTCAAGAGCTGCCTCTCCAGATGTAGAAGAGATTATGCTGCTGTTTGATTATAGCAGGATATATACTGGCATTTGGGGTCTCAAAAGGATTAATTTATCCTTTGTCCTTATTCTGGCTGTTATTTCAAGCCACACAATGGCCTCTTCTATGAATACTGGTACATTTAAAAAAGCAAGCAAAGATGCCAATATTTTACTTTGTACGTCTACTGCTACTACTTTGCCCTAGAACAGAACTTCCGTAGGAAAAAAAAAACTCCACCAACTATTTCAGCATGATTAAAAAGCTTTCCTGTTCTTCAGTTCTGCCTCAATCATTGCAAAGATAACCAAGATGGGAAAGACAGTATGAACACCACTGAAAGCAACCACCATCCCTGGACAAGCCTCTGGAGCAGGAACAGCTGACATGACCTGTACCAGGGTTGGTATCCAGTCCCAGCACCCAAAAAGGGTGACAGCATCTAGCCCACACCAGCTCCATCAGGGCGCTGAAACTAAGTGCTTCAGTTATCTCGGGGTTAGCCAAGGCAGTCCATTCCAGGCTTTGAAAACCAGATAAATGTCTGTCTATTCAGCTGAAGTACTCACACTACTTTAGCAACTCCAAGAGCTTTCCTCATTTCAGGGACACCTAGAAATGAGAGTAGTGTTTGAAAGCTCAACTCTACCCCTCCTTGCCTCAGAGAGAATGAGTGAAAGTTTATTCTGTCCAGTATAGTGACAAGCTGTGAAGTGGTGGCCTCCGCCCACCAGGAAGGACTGAGGAGATCCATGCTTCCCTGTCAAAGCTCAGGCAAACATCCAGGCCACAGAAGGCAAAACATTAATACACTTTACTGAAAGATCAGTTTCTTTAGTATGTTACAGAAAAGTTTACGAACATATGTAATGTACATAAAAGGCAGACTTTGTAAAATAAAAAGGTCTTCTATAAAAAAAATATTAAAAAGTCAAAGTAAAGTGCATGAAACAGTTTTTCCTCCGCTTTAACTATTGTGTCAAAGTCTCAGCACAAAGCAGTATTTTTTAAAAATGGGAGATCTTCGTGTGCCACCCATTAGTCAGTTACTTTACTGGTGAGATGAAATTATTATGGTGATGATTACAAACAAACCCTTAAGAATCAGAACAATTTAACCCAATGAATCCACAAAAAACCTAAGAACAAACGGAATATGGGCTTCATATACACTTCTCATCAACAAGATTTAACAATCAGTGGAAAGGTTCACTCTCGTTAAAGAAAATTGATAGGAAACAAGTTTCATAAATAGGGCAGTTTTGCTAGTTAGGGGCTCCCCTATTGTGCAATCAGTTCTTGGTCTATGAACATCAACATTCATACTTATATATGCCGTTGCAAAAGGAATAACATATAAAAAAAATTTCCGCCTGCCTTCGTTGGAAGGAAAAAAGTTACTCGACCCCAATCCAGACAAAAGACAACTGCTTTCCTATGGGGTCTTTTATGAGGGCGAGTGCACGAAGAGAGTTAAGGAAAGCACTGAAGATGCTGAACCCTCTCATTTTTCCAACTCTGGGGGCAGAGTCCTGAAGTGGAACTGGGCCGTAATTATACCGATTGCGCTCTGCATCTTCAGAGATCTTGACAAAGCGAATTAATCGCTCCTCTCGACAGCCCCAGCAGGCAGGTAGCCCATTATTTCCCCCGTCCCCGGCAGTCGCAGCGACTACGGGGCACCGAGGTGGCAGGCTGGGTCAGCTCCGGCCCGCGGCAGCTGCCGGGGCCAGTCAGCCCCGCTGCTCGGGAGCAGAGGACAGCCGGAGCGCTGCGGCCGCCCCGGGCCCTCAGAGCACGGCGGCCTGTGCGCGGCAGTGGGCGATGTGGCGGTGCACGAAGTCGACGCGGGCCTGCAGGAGCTCGGCCTGGCGCTCGGAGAGGAAGCCGAGGCGCGCCCAGAGCGGCTCCCGAGCCCGGTACCGGCGGCGCAGTTCGGCGGCGGCGCTGCGGCGGCGGTGCAGCTCAGCCACCCGGCGGGCCGTGCCCTCGCGGAACACGCACACGGAGCGGAGCAGCGGCTCGTTGTATGGGTCCCACATGGCGAGGAGGCGGTAGCCGTGCACCAGCCCC